>LPNX011136873.1:0-43904 GCA_001517045.1 Pseudotsuga menziesii | reverse complement strand
TTCAGAAATTCCTGAGAATCCTTTACTTTCTGTTGAAGCCCAGCCCGTTCAGACAGAAGTGGAAATTGTGCCTGAGTCGAAAAGCCTATCAGTCGAGGGCAAGAAGGTTTCAGAAGCTCACGTGGAGTGCGTGACCGATTCGGTCATGAATGAAAATTCAATTAAAGTGAATTCCTCTGTTTTGCATAAATGTCTACTGGACAAGGTCCGTAGAATGGAGGAAAAAATCCGTGAGGTTTCTGCTAGCAGAGATTTGTTGAAAATCGATAATATGGGGATGAAGGAGAAAATAGATGTAAGCGACAAACATTTGGTGTGGTTGAAAAACCATAAGAATAAACTCATCAGGCGTGTCCTGAAATTGCAGGACGAAAATCAGAGGAATGAAGAAAAGTTACGAGAGCTGAACGCTCAGATCGCTTTAATGCAATTTAAAACACCTTCGCCCAGTCACTCCAATGGAGTAAACATTCAGGTTTTTGGTGCCCCAGTGAATTTATAGTTTCTAATCATGGTTTGTTATATGGCTGAATGTCAGGTAATTCGTTATGCTGAGATTATTTGATTTATAATTCTATTTCACCTGCTGTTACGATTTTCTAAATATTTCTTTTGTGGATCGCAGATATTAACTCCCCAAATTTTGAAGAGATCGGCGTAATCCCTGTTTTGCTGGAATCGAATCACGGAATGGAGAAACAGTTTGACAGGTTCCTCTGTTTTATCTTACGATCCTGTAGGCTGAGAGAGAGATTAAGGGCTAAAAGAAAAACGACAGGTTTCACTTGTCGTTTTCCTTTGGCGATTAGTTAGGGATCGTGAAGATTTGTTTTTGATCCCAAATATGCTATCATGGGTAAAAAGGAATGTATTTAATAAACTGTTGGCATTATGCTTGGGGGGGGAATACTATTGTAATGCAAGTACTGAACTGCTGGTTCTAACCAGATGGGCTGCTAGGCGGTTTCTTGCCTGTTGACATTTTGTTTTGGACTGGTGATGTTGGATTTACGTCTTATTAAGTTTTACAACTGGTTTGCGTTTATTACATCTTGCAGTTGTTAGTATTTGTATTTCTTAATTTTATATCTTTCGTTATAATTCATTTTCATTAATTATGCGAAAGTAATCTTTTAAGTATTCGCTGCTTCTGGTTTTCAGTTATATTGGTATAATCTGTCATGTATTTAATAATTGTTATTATTGGTATATGATAGTTAGTAATGCATGTATTAATTTGCAGGCTTTAAATGTCTTTACTATTCTGCAAATGAGATTTTACATTACGTTTCCCAGTGTTTGCTGAGAATCAGTATTAGTTTCATTGTGCTCCTGATCGGGATAGGGGTTAGAGTAGGACTGTAGGATTTATTTAATGTTATTTTTTTGCTTGATATTAAAACTGTGAATATGATTACTTATGTTTCTGCAGAGACATCTTTAGCTTACTCCTTGATGTGAATGCTGTATATTTGTATATATGGTTACTAGTATTGTATTAGTTTTTGTTTGTTTCTGAATTCTGCTGTATCTATATAACAAATTTGTGTATAGTGTTTTCATATAACAGTAGCATAGAACTCAGTTTTAACTCTAACTAATCATTAAGTTTAAACACCTACTAATCGATAGCACTAGTTACCCTTTTAGGATCCCAGGCTAACAGAGTCTATAAACCTGTCAGGAACGACTACCTGAAACAGCTTGGAACCTGTTCTAAGGATCCCGGACTGGGTCGTTTCCCCCCGTTGCGGGCTGAATCAGAAACGCCCGTCAACACCAAGGAAATGGGAAAAACCTCATGTGAAAAATACCCCCCCCCCCAAACTAAGCAGTAAATCAAGAATTGGTTCTTCTATGCAGCAACATCCTGAGACTGTGCATGTGAACATCTGAATCCAAACTAAATGAATATGTCTGGAGGAATCTTCGACTTTGGAAGAAAAACAATGCACTCAACTGAATCAGAAATATAAGTAGTTGCACGGTGAAAACTGGACCCATGTAGAGCAACTGAAATCATCTGAAGAGAGAGCAAAGGTTCTTGATGATTTGAACCATGTGTGGAACACTCAAGAAACTGATATGTTGCAGCCCTGAACAGAAAACCATGATTGGTAAAATCAGCCCCAAATCTTAGGAGCAAGTGTCCAAGCGGATGCAGAATGTCTTCCTCTTTACTAGTTCTGTGAGGAGATGAGCTTGTGACCAAAGGTAGAGAATCCCTGGGACTCTGGAGTGAAAATTATTGAGCTCCATAATCTGATATAGATTCTAAAATAGCTAATGAATCACAAAATAAAATATCAGCAACCTCATAAGAGGAAACTAACACCAAATCCCCAGCAGCAAAATTGAAGAAGAATTGCGGTACTTTATTTTTCACACCGGAATTGGTGAGAGCAGCTACAAGTATGACTGAAGGCTATTGAATTTTAAAATATGAACAAAATAATATCAGATCAGAATGTAAATTAGATCTAAATAAGTTCACAACAGATCCAAAACTATGAAATGAAATCAAATCCCCAGCAGCAGTTTTGTAGGAGACTTGCAGTACTTGTTTCTTCACACCGTTGATGAGAATAGCTACAAGCAGTACTAATGGTTTATGAACCTGAAATTTTGAAACAAGAAATATCAGATCAGATCCAAATAATATCATATCAGATCCAATAAAGTTCATATCAGATCCAAAATTATGGTCAACCGAGACGGTAGATGCACAGTTTTCTTCTTCTTCAAAATTCTGAATTTTGGTGCATGCAATCCTGCAGGAATTTGCTGGAAGATATAGATCATGGGGGGTGAATGTGTCACTCTTATAATATGATATTTCTTCCAAAATATCCAAGGTATTACATATTTTCACACCAGCAGCAACATTAGAGGAAGAAAAATCAAATTTCTCTTTACTTTCAGAAGCAATCACTGGTAAATTTTGCACATAATTCAAAGGAAAATCACCAGTGAATGTTTGCATGGAAGTGCAGCAGTGTTTTTCTTCAATATCATAGATTCGAATGTCTTCTTATGTTTCAGCAATATGAGAATATGAGATATCAGAGATCTCATGAACTTCCAGAGCATTAGGAGAAGGAGTCTCTTCATGGAGACTTTCTTCAATTCGAATTGAATGTGTAGAAGATTCTGCTTCATCTTCATCTTGAACAACTTCATCAGAGAGAGTAGAGGCTGAGAATTTTGAGTGAAGAACTCTTGTGGTACTATCTGTTATCTCCAAAGTACTATTATGATCCTCATTATGCTTGCCAAACGTTTTGTCCAATATTGTCCAGACTTCCTTTGGGTATTCAGCAGAACAAAGACTAAGGTAGTACAAGCTATCAAAAAGGGCCAGACATATTGCTCCAATTGCTCTATCACTATCATTTAGCTAGTCAATCTCATTCTCATAAGACTCTTTTCCAAGTCCAATAGACACCTCATAAATACCTCGTCTCTTCAGAGATGCAATCATCTTCAACTTCCATTCCGAATAGCTTGTGAATGGGGTGAGAAGAGGGATTGATGAGTCCATTCGAAGTTGTACCTGATAAAACTTGTAAATCAAAACAAAATGGGCACCGTAAGGTAGGACAAACTGCACATTCTAGGATTTCATCACACCTAGCATAGTCAATCAAGCAATCTTGATCAACAAGTTCTTTACTTGGGATATTGAGTGGTAAGCCTTGGCTTCTAGTGTAGTGCTGGAATTTTGAGCTATTGCTCACTTCTCATGGAGAAATCTGTCAAAAATCTTGTTTTTGAGAGATTGTTCTTCGTCCCACCGTATGCTCTGATACCATATTAATTCTTGCACATGATCTAGGAACTAGGAATCAAAATCATCAAAGAATAATTAACAAATACTCATGAATTGGAAATAATCAGAACCAGAAAAGGTTTCCTCTCTTATATTTAATAAACAATAAAGGGTTACGATACCAATGCTGAGAAATGGCTTAACTCCATGAAGAATTCGAATACCTAAGGAGCTAATTCAAATTCAGTGAGTGAGTCTAGCTTAACTGACTCTCAACCATTCAATCTCACTCAGTTAACCACTTGACCAAAACCCTAATTGACTCACCAAACCCTAACTGAAGTTGGAGTGCAATAAATGACTGAATCTCAACTGAAGGAGATAAAACACATGTCATAGCAATCCAACCATCAACTGCTAGTGCTGCATGACTCCAATGAACCCTAATGAGGTTAACTGAAGCTGAACTGACCATCAGAAGTTGGTGGAGGTGCCTTGTTGACCCTAGTTCATTAAATAATAATAAATAATCATTAAATAATATATTTAATGAATGGAGGCGCCTTAACTGACTGTAACTGACTGGTTGAACTGATTGTAACCACCAGTTAGCAATTAGGTGCATTAATATCACTCAGATCACCCCCGGAGTTCTCCAGTTATCCTCCTTGACTATAGGAGAAGGCTAAGTTAGCCTCCTTTACTGTAGGTAGGCGTGGGTGTGACTGGATGATGGAAATTAATGCTCCATTGATGTCAATTAAACTTAGGATAGTGGTTTAACTAGGCCAATTTGACCAAAATAGTATGTATGATGGTAGATGTCTCCAACAGTACTTGTAGATGATTGTGTAGAAGACTTTCCAGATTGGTGGCATTTCTGATTTGCTACCTCCTTGATCGTGCCAGTGTTCATGAGATTTCAGCTCTCGTGAATTGATTCTTGTGTATGTGAGATATATTTAGCCATTATAGAGATCTTGATCCATTGTATATCTCTAGCTTTCATGGAGATCATGATCCTTTGTATATCTTCATCATGGATATTCTGATCTATCTATATTGTATGTGGTGATGACCACACATGTCATATTTTGTACCATGCCTATTCATGGCCATTGTACTCTTATGTATCCAGGACTATTGTATGTATTTGCAGTCATATACAGAGATATTTTTACTATATTGTTGGATGGCTAGTTCTTCCACCTGTTTCTTCATCACTCCACTTCTGGGATGGACTTATAATGTATTTCAGCAATCGTATCACCCCTCTGCCCTCACACATTAGGGGGCATCTATTACAACTGATTTTACCACACATGGTAGATCACACATTTATGGCCTTCCCTATCCCTCTGCAGACTCTTTAGACCCCATGGACCATTTTTATACCTTTGTTGTTTCCAAGATCATCCCTAAAAACATTTGTTATTTTCCATACGTGACTTTTAAACCATTTCTCGTGTATACACATGGATATAACCCTTAAACCCGCATACATCGAGATGTGTGCAAAAGAAAAAATATTTTTGGATTTTTCCTTTATGTTGATCCAAGTCACTTGTCTCATGGAATTCCATATGCCTTGAGATCGCTCAGATTTGACCTTCCATTACCCCATTGAAGCACTATATAAGGAACCCTTTGGATATATTGAAGAGGAGGAATTGAAGAGCAAGAAAACTATAGTCTATTATTGTCGTAGCTTGCTTATACTTGAGTTTGCATCCCTTTGTCCCTTGGAGCACTAGGTATTCTTCCCAAGATTTCCTTTGCTTGTGAGCTTGCTATCGAGAGATGGAGGATTGAGGTGGTGGAGGCCCAGGTGGAGGACTCAGTTTCTCCGGTTTGTATATGTGCCAATAGAGGTTGTCATTCATGTAATCTCTAATTTATATTAATAGAAATATCTTTTCCTATCCAATGATGTGCATTTAAATGAATATTGAATCCATGGATGCTTTTAATTACTTATACATTATTGATTATATATGCTAGAGTAGGTCTAACACCATTATATAGCATGCTTGTCTTGTTTGATGATTGTTGAGAGAGAAAATTGTTAACACAAGTAGGATTGAAAAATATCAACGAGGATCTACATCAACCATCCGGAATAAGGTATGTTTTGAGATCCTTTAGTGTTATATGTTTTATTTCTCTTGCACATTGGGAAGGGATTGATTTCTATGGTTACTCTGTTTGTTGTGGTACACCCCAAGCCATATGAATTTTTCTCCGTAACAGGAAGGAAAGAGTATCTATGGTGATGATCTTTCCAAGGCATCTCATCTAGGGACATAACATGCATGATGGATTCATAAGAAGGCAGTGTATGCGAAATATAATCTAGAGATGGGGGGTGGGTTTCTAGAAAATACGATAGTTGATAAGGATCTGAAGCCACCAACAAATGATCCTTGATAGCGGGGTCACTGGTGGTTTGAATAGTGTGGTACATTTACTCAAAATGACTCATTGATTCTGATTCAGTAATGGATATTCCTTTGTCTATGATATAAGTAGAAATCATGTTCATGGATGCAGACTGCCAAATAGGAGGAGGATTAGATAGTAGAAAGATTCCCATGAGTGAAGAATCCTTAATGAGACCTACTCCAATGTTATGATATTTCATTTTTATCAAAATTTGAATTTTCTTCATAGTATTCAAGGTGGAATTCAGTGAACATAAATCTAATTGATCAAACATAAAAATATTCCCTTGGAATGGGGACTGAACTATCCGAAAAATGGATGAAGAAACAACTTGCATAGCATAAAACTAGTTACAACCTACGATAATATTGTAATACAAAGAAGCATCAACAACTTAAACATGAATGGAAACTGATTTCCCACCTAATTTAATATGGAGAGAGGGAAGTAATCCATAAGGTCGAAATCCATGACCATCAAAGGCCTTTAGTGTTGTGGGTGAATGATTAATTTCAGGAGAACCAATGGATCTCGAACAAGAAAAAGACATGATCAAGGTGGAGGATTTCTCATCCAATACGGTACGATGGATGGTCTTTCCAATAGCTTTTGTGGACAACTGGAAAGCCAACTGATGTGCGAGCCTATTTTTAAAATCATCCAACTTGAAAGTGATAATGTTGTTATTTTCAGGATCCAAAGCTCCAAGGGCTGTTAGTAAATTCTTTCACTATGAAGGACATGTTTGGAGTATCTCAAGAGTCGACATAGCACAGGGTGATTGGCCCAGATATTCTACTATATTATAGTCCTGGGAAGTATGTGTGTTAGGATTAGGAATGGAATTTTGAAGTGTACTCTTACATGGGTGAAGAATTGTATCAAGAATAGGTTTTTCAATATGAATATCGTTACTTGGAGGAGGGGTAGAAACAAAAGGTTTTTCAGATGGAACATCATCAGTTTTATTTTCTAGAGGAGGTTCAAAATTTTGGGATCTTGTGTTAAGGTGAACCATTGCACTTGACATCATTTTGACTTCATCAATGGAAGATGAAGAAGGCCCATGCAAGGATTGATTATCAATCAATTGTTGTTGGGTGGGGAAAGTGTTATACCAAAATCCTGTCACCACCATGTTATAAGACCTTTAACTTACATACTTGGCCTTGATCCCAGCACTTGGAGTGGAAACCCATGTTGTTTGTCAATCTTTCATGAAAATACTTAGCACCGCACTTTCCTTGTTAGACATGAGCAGCACCTTGCTCGCACTGCTCGTATCTTGTTTACCATAAGCGGTACCACCACTTATAGCCTTTGGTCCATCAACATTTTTAACATGAACCACTCTATCATAAGAGGGAAAAGGTGGTACCCTAGGTAAAATGGGAAAAAATAAATGTTTCTCGAGGCTTCTATATCACGAGCCTCGTGTCCTCTCTTATCCCTAACATTGTGGTTCAGTTGAGCTCGAGATCCGTCATCATAGGATATTAGAGGCCACCTCATCCACAAATATCTCAACCATTCTTATCCATTGAGCCTTATAAATACAAGGTCATGTCCATGGTTGAGGGGAGAATGATAGAGGTTTTGTTATGCTGTTGGATTGACCACTTGGCCCAATCCATTGGAGAGCACAGAGAGAAAAGTTGGAGCTTATGGGGATGAAGTGTTGGTTTCATGGAGATACATGTCCATACTAAGGATTAATTGGTGGTAAACTTCTCCATTCATCTTAATGCAAAGATGATTTCCATCCCACATTATTGTTGTTGTTGATTTCACATGTAAATGTTGTTGGATTCCTTAGTCACTGTCATGGATGAATAGATTATGTTATGGTAGATTTGATGTGTTTGCGTGTTTAATCTGGTTGCAGGTACATAGGTTTACTATCGAAGTGGGATTCCAGGTATCTATGACATACAGGGAAGGTCTTAATCCTTTGTCATTCATTTGTTCTGGATCTGAACCCTTCATACTAGAGGAACAACTTATGTCCGTAGAAGGTGAATTATTCCTGCTTACAAATCTCGAGACTCTGCTAGGGATTGATTATATGCATCAGTCGATCTGATCTTCCTCAGTTCTTCAACTCTTTTCTGAATCGAGGCTCCTTCTCCAACTCTCTTCAGTTAGATATGCTATCTAACTCAGTGAATTTTGGTTTGAAACTTCATGATCAGTCTAGATCTGAATTATTTTGACCTCTTATGCTCTTTTTTACTCTCAATCTATCAGTTTTTACCTTGATCTAGTATTTTTCTGACTTGATTTGTCATTCTCTTTGTGTTTTGGATTTTTACAGGGAACCATGCTTATGCAGTTGGCGAGAAGTGGTGCCACCACTTGAACCTAGTTAGTAGCCCGCGGTGCCACCGCTTGAGTCCCGTTGGCGAGAAGCGATGCTGGTCCAGAATCGCTCTGTCAAGATCTGTCTAGTGCGGTGCTAGGTAGGAATCATTCCAAGACCTATTTTTTCTTTTTTTTTTGTAAAAAATTTGAGTGCATTTGCTCTCAGCCCTGCACTGTCAGGATTGTGTGTCAAAATATGATGCTTGTGGTTTGAAATTTTATGGTTTAAAGATGGGTTCGATTGGAAAATTCAAAATCTAGACTAGGCTTATTGATTGTTAATTCACTTTGGTGCTTGTTGGTTGTGATTGCGAAAGGACTTCTTGTTTTTGAAAAGCTTAGGGTGTTAGTAAGATCTCTTTTCATCTATGTGATATAGACTGAAAGAAAAACATTTGATTAGCATCTAGGTTTCATTTCTTGTTTGCATAGAGAACTTCTTTTTCCTCCTTTAAAAAAGAAAATTTTTGACTGAGATTAGGTTATCATCATTGAGCATTGGACATTGGATCTCTGATTGGATTTACAAGCTTTCAGGCTCTTCATGTTCTTTTGTATCTTAAGCATTTAGTACTATCTTGTCAAAATAAAAATATGGTAGTTTTAAGTTAGATTTTCCTATGTTATTTAAGAAAATTGAAGATAGAGTGCATTTGCATGTAGTGTGCTTCTTGTTTTTATTTTAGGAAAAGGGATTCTTCCCCTTCTTATTGCTTTCAGAAAAGAAAAATTAGTTTGAAAAGTGCTGCTTGTCTTTTCATTATGTGTTCAAGATTGTTGTTTGGGAATATTTTTGGTTTGAAACAAAAGAAAACACTCTCTTTATTTCCCGTAAGTAGGCATAATGAACGTAAAGTGAAATATTTTGCATAAGCATATTGCATGGTTTTACTTCCACGTACCGTCGGTATATCAAACGGCCTTTCACGTACCCTTGAGGTATATAGAAAGGTACTTCACGTACTCGATTGTATATCAGAAGGCCCCTTGTGTATGGTTATGCATTAGATAGCACTACTATTGATTCGAGCTCCCACGTACCTTGAGTATATCAGGAGACCCCACTAGGATACCTTATCCATCTAAGAAAATCCCTTTGGTCGTCTTGCTTGGAGCCATACATCGAAAACAACATTTGGGGAGATTACTATGCATGTACCCTCGAGGTATATTGTGAGTGGCACCTTCTTGACAATCCTGGTGAGAGACCTGACTATCTGAACTCCTCTTATCATTTTAAGTGTGCTTGTTCGACCTATAGCTTGTGTAGGGAAACTTTTTGGTGTTTTTTCTAGATTTTCAGACCCTAGGTTAGATAGGAACTGTACAAACTAGCCGAGTTAAGACAGTCCAGAAGAGTACGAGGCTTGCCACCCGATTTTATTCCTGGTTCAGGAGAAAATCCAATCGAAGCTATCAACCAAGGAGCTCCTACCACCTCCTAGGTGGGAGATAATGTGGTTATAGAAAGTGGAGGACCAAATTCTTCACACTTTCCTCCCTTGGTCCAAAAACCTTCTCGGGGAAATACCTCATTCCATTCTCCCACAGAAGGTCATGTTGATGATACCACCCATTCAGATTATGGTCCCAATGCTCCATTTTGGGACAGCCCTGTAGGACAGGACATTGCCTCATTTACCACTTGTTTAAACTCTTCTGGAGATGAAGAAGAACATAGGCAATACCATGCTACCATTCTCCATGCACAAGATATTGACAGGAAAATAGATGACCTATTAGGCACACCACCATAATGTTCCACATCTGTTCCTGTGGGATACTGTTCACTTTCTGATTCTATGAGACCCATTGAACCAATTATAGATCGCATGGTAACACCACATAACCTAGGTCAAAATCCTACCCCCACCACCTCCCATGTTATGTATGTTCCCAATCCTCCCAGGTCTTTCACAACCTACTCTATTTGGCATCAGAATTGTACCTAGTCAAGGAAATACCTCTAATATAGAACCATCTATAGTTTATGTCCCTCCCACCCACAATAATGTGGTTAATCCCCCATCCAATTTAGGTCATCCCTTGGGGGCACAACCTATAACCAATCAATATTCTGGAGGTTATGGTTATCAAATACCTATAGGAAACATTAATCATCCACCTAATCCTACAGGAATGCCTTATGCTAGAATTCCATACCCTAGTAATACTTTTACGCCATGGGGGAAACCTAACTGGTCTTCCATGCCAGTTATGGGGGGGATACCTATACATACTGTGGGAGGTGCCAGAGGACCGCCTTATGGAGGTCCTCCCCTTGGGGGGCTCAATGGTCCTGGAGGACCTGGTGGTTTTCCTCCTCATGGTCCTAGTGGTCCTGGGGGGCCTGGTGGCTTTCCCCCTAATGGCCTTGGAGGGTCTGGTGGCCCTCCTCCTAGTAGTTCTGGAGGCTCTGGCGATTTACCCCCCAGTAGCCCTGGAGGATATTGTGGTCTACCTCCTATTGGTCCTAGTGTTCCTAGTGGTCCCAATGGTCCTAGTGGTCCTAAATTCCTTGGTGGTCCTCCTCCTAGAGGCCCTAGTGGTCTTAACAGTCCTGATCCTGAAAATCATCCCCCTGCGGGTAGATTTTCTGTTAGTTCTTCATCACAACAACCGGTCTATCAGTCCACTTATGGTCCTACTGGTAATTATATGCCATATCAATATTACTAGTATGTCCAACCCAACCGTTAGTTACCTTTCCTAGCAACTTTGGACTTTCCTGATTTGTCCAAGTTGATTAATTACCCTATTCAACACAATCCCTTGTGGCCTCCCATTCCGGTAAAGTCACCATCGAAAATCCTGAATTTCTATGGGAAGAAGGGAGATGATCCAAAAAACCATGTCATGACATTCCATTTGTGGTTCTCTTCAAACTCCCTCATGGATGATTCAGTTCAGTTACAACTTTTTCAATGAACTTTAATCGGTACAACCGCAAAGTGGTACATTGAACTGCCACAACATTTGTTTGTGGATTTTGGCTCATTGGAAATCGTATTTCTTACACACTTTTAACTCCCTATTTGTTATGAAATGGGTACTGATGTCTTAAATTCTCTGTGATAGAACACCTCCACCCACATATCCGATCATATTCATGAATGGAGAAGGCAGAGAAGGCTTATTAAGGCTCCTATTACAGATTAGTTATTAGTTGATTGGTTTACCAAATCTTTGTTGCCTTCAATTGCCCCAGATGTGTCTATGGGCAGTGTCGTTACTGAAAAGAAGGCTATTAGTCGAGGCCAGTACCTAGACTTGGTCTATTCCTAGTGTAGAACTCTTTATGAATTAATTCCTCAAGATCCTTGCATAAGCACCAATCCCACCAAGCCATCAGCAGAAGTACCTATTGATGGGATTGTTGGTTCAATCTAATGCCCGTCAGCAGCAAAACCTTCCAAGCAACCCCAGAATTCCACCCCTACTCCTTCAAATCCTATGGTTTCCACTGAGGTCAATTATGTTCAAAGTACTCAAACATCGGGCAATAATTAAAATAAGGGTAAAAATAAAAATGAAAAACCCAGAAACCAACAAGAGAATCCGGGACCAACCAACAGTGATAACGATAAAGGGAAAAGAAAGGAAAAATATCCCTGTTTTACATGCGGAGCTGACCATTTCTCAAAAGAGAGTCCCCGTTGGGACGAAATCTCCCAATTTCTGAAGTCAAATCCCGCACCCGCAGTACTGACGGATCCTTTTCCCTCTCAACAACAACTGATACACCACATGTCTAATCAGGGTAACTCTAGTTCATCAGAGGAAATTCATATGATGTCCTCAGATACCATTAATCTGCAAAATCGAAGTCAGAATTATGACAAACCTACAGACAAGAAAAAAGATCATTCTTCTTCAGGGAAAGATCCCTCTACTAGTTCTCCTGAATCCTCGTCTACTGTCCCCCTATCCATCGAGAAGCCTACTCTCGACATGATTTTGTGTCCACCCAAGAGCACTCTTAGGAAGGCTGTCTTTAACCCCAATGATTGAGCTGCTCAATGTTATAATGTAGTTGAAGATCTCACTCAGGAACCTTGTGCAATGTCTACCTTAGAAATACTCCAAAGTTTCCGTACACAGTGCAAAAACTTGTTGACAACATTAGGAGCTTTAGACCCGGATAATATTAAGTTGATTCATTTCAATGTTGAGAACTATAAGTCTAGGTTACCTCATAAACTTTCTTTTCATATCATTATGTAAGTAGTTGGAAAGAACTTTTTTTGAACAGTTCTAGATGAAGGAACTTCGACCTCGGTTTTGTCTATGTCTTGTTCGAAATATCTTGGCTCTCTCGAGCTTGTAACATCACCCATGAATCTCAAGGCCTTTGACAAATGGGGTTTCCATCCCCATGGTCTCATATCAGCCCTAGAGGTCCATCTTTGGGGAAAAACCATTTCCATTGAAGTAGAAGTGGTAGACACCCCGTTAGATTACAACCTCCTTCTAGGAATAAATTGGTTCTATGCCATGACTACGGTTGCTTCAACAATATTCTGAACAGTCTCAATTCCACCTCTATGGAGAATTGTTACCATTGACTAGCTTTATTTCTATATGCCAAATGTTACTACCTCCATGGCTAATATCATTCCCTTGTTAGGCCAGTCCCCTCCTCCTTACCAGTTAATTAGGATAGGCATGTTGAAGGATTCATCCCTTATGGGGATTTTTCCATCCACTCCTCCTAGCACGGATACCATGACAGTGCATATGATCGCCTCATTTGATTGTGAGCTTAAGGTTAAACAAGTTGTTGAGTCCACCTTGTTGAGTTCACACGAAGCAATGTATGACACCAATCAAACCTTTTTCGATGATCACACTAATGACCTTCATCTAGTGGCTTCAGATCCTTACCATTTACCGTACTGGTTAGAACCTTCTCTTCCTGTTCTAGATTATCTCTTTGAGGATTTTCCTTCCAATGAGTCCATTATTGAGATCATGAATACAGACGAGTCCATTTGGGAGGATCACCATCATAGATCCATGTTCCTCCCCAATACTAGTGTGGTTCACCATGATTATGCATCCTTGTTTCCTACTGATATTGTCAATGTCCCCCAAAGTCCTATATTGTTGCAAGACACATATTCTGAAGGAAACCTTTGCAACATCACTAAGATGAATCCGATTGACATATCAGCCAAGCATGATACCAGAAAGCATGTTCATGTTGGGCAGAACTGCTCGACAGATGAATCTGAAGCATACAAGGCACTTTTTAAAGAATTCCATGATACTTTTTTCTGGTCCTATTAAGAGATGTCAGGGATTGACCCATCCATAGTGTTCCATGAGATTAAAACCTATCCCAGGGCTAAACCTATCAGGAAAAGAATAAGGCAAGTCCATCCTTGGAAGGCTACAGCTATTAAAGCTGAAATTGAGAAACTTCTTAAAGTTGGGTTTATTTATCCTGTACTCTGAATAGAATGGGTATCGAACATTGTCCTTGTCAATAAAAAGTAGGGCACCATTAGAGTCTATATTGAATTTAAGGATTTGAATAAAGCTTGTCCCAAGGGCAACTTTCATACTCTACACATCGATCAGATTATCGACAATTGTGCTGGAAGTGTCATCTTCTCAGTTGTGGATGGCTTCTCTGGCTTTAATCAATTTGAGATATTACCCACCAATCAACATAAGACGACATTCATTTTCCCATGGGGAACCTTTGCATATAAGAAGTTACCTTTTGGCTTGAAAAATGCTGGAGCCATGTTCCAACGTGTGATTTCCTATGCGTTTCATGATATTAAACATATTGTTGAACTGTACCTTGATGACCTCCATGCTCATTCATAGCGACGGGAGGAACACCCTGGTCATCTTAGAGAGATATTCCTGAGATGTCGTCATTATAATATACAACTCAATCCACATAAATGTGTTTTTTGCATTGAGATGGGATGTCTGCTAGGTTTTGTGGTATCCAAATATAGCATACGGATTGATCCTCTGAAAATTGCCGCCATTTTAGCTCTACTAGCCCCAACCAATCTCCTTGAACTCCAAAGTTTACAAGGGAAGGTGAACTTTCTCCATCGTTTCATGTGCATCTTCACAGAGAAAATGCATGGTTATATGCGTCTCCTCAATAAGAACACCCCATTCTTCTGGGATGACGAAGCCCAATGTGCCTTTGATAATCTTAAACATGCTCTGACCCATTCACCCATGATACACCCCCGAAATTATTCAAAGGATTTTTTGTTCCATATTGTTGCCTCCGCTATTACCATCGCTATGGTTTTGGTGTAGGAAAATTGCAACGGTCAGGAGCAGATGATTTACTACACCAGTAAGAATATCATGGATTGCAAAACTCATTATTCACGTGTGGAAAAGTTAGCATTCGCCACGGTCATTGCTGTACAAAAATTTCATCACTACATTTTGCTCCGCATGACCACTGTATTGGCAGACCAGAACCCGATGTATTACATCCTGACTCGCCAGGTTCTCAGGGGAAAGTACTCTTGTTGGATAGTCATACTTCAGGAGTTTGATCTGGAATTTGCCAAAGCCACATCAAAGAAATCCTTTGTCTTTGTCGAGCTCATGTGTGACCTTCCCTATGCTTCGAAGGAATCTGAGCCTAGTCATTCATTTCCAGATGAATTCATGTTCTTGATTAGCACCACCGATCCATGGTATGGATATTTTCTTGTTTATATCCAAACACAATGACTTCATCCACATTTATCCCATGACGATCTTTGCCGTATCTGTCACCACGCGAAATACTACCTCATCTTGAATGATACCTTGTATAGACATGGGATTGATTCTATTCTCTGGTGATGCCTCACCCATGAGGAGGCTGAACATGTGTTGAATGATTTCCACTCTGGAGCATGTGGTGGTCATTTGTCATGGATGGCTACAACCCAGAAAATCCTTCATGCTGGCTATTTCTAGCCTTCAGTCTTCAAAGACTATCATGAGGCTGTTAATAAATTCCCACCTTGTCAACACTTTTATCCCAAAAAGTGCACTCATCCTGCTCCTCTACACCCCTTCATTGTCATTGGAAGATTTTCCAAATGGGGGATTGACTTCATGTATTGTAAGCCTACCTCAGTCGGGGGGCATGGTTACATCATCGTAGTCGTTGACTATTTCACAAAATGGGCTGAGACCATGCCTACATATGCGGAATATGGTAAAACTACTTCTCTCTTCTTGTTCAAAAATATCATAGCTATATTTGGAGTCCCACAGTCCATCATTATTGATCACGGATCCCATTTCCGTAATCAAATGATGGAACAACTGAGTGCCAAGCTAGGTTTTCGCCATGAAAACTCTATGCCATATTATCCACAACCTAATGGTCAGGTAGAGGCCATTAACAAAGTTTTAAAAACTATGCTGTCGGATGCTTGGAGATCATAAATCCAACTGGCACAATGTTCTTTTCTCCACTCTTTGGGCTTATCAGACGTCTATGAAAATAGCCATTGGTTTCACGCCATTCTAGCTTATCTATCGACTCGAAGCTATCTTACCAATTCAATGTCAGATTCCATCCTTACAACTTGCCGTCAAAATTCTCCTAGACACTTCCACAGAGGAAGAAAGATTTTTGTACTTGAATAACCTTGACGAGGCTCGGAGAGATGCTGCCTTAGCTAATGAGGAACATAAGAAATGCATTAAGGTGCAATATGATAAATCTGTCCATCCTCTTGCCTTTAATGAGGGTGACCTAGTTTTGACTTACAATTAGAGATATGACAAACTAGGGAAGGGTAAGTTCAAGTCCATGTGGTACAGACCTTTTGTCATTTCTAAGGTTTTAAAGAAAGGAGCCTACGAACTTGTTGATTATGATGGAATCCCTTTGGGGAAACCTCGCAATGGGTTGTACCTGAAAAGGTACCATGCCTAGGTATTTCTTGGATAGTATCTTGTATATATGTATATTGTTTGGATTTCAGTGTGGTTTTAGTATTTTCAAGATGGTTTTGAGTTTAGTGTCCATATCTATTTATACCATGTTTTGCTCATGCAGATGGATTTCTATGGCTTCATTGATGGTGCTTGCTGCCACACCTTGAATCTCGCCTCAGCTGCTTGGTTTCTGTATTCCTCAGTTGAGGATTTGGTCATTTCAGGAGTGGTGTCTATAGGTCCCGCTACCAATAACATCGCTAAGTATCAAGCAGTCATCGGTATTCTGACTGAAGCTGCCTCCCAAGATGTTCACAATCTGGTAGTCTTCATGGACTCACAACTTGTGGTTTGTCATCTGAACCATGTCTACACCATTAGAAACCCTGTGCTTCTCCACCTCTTTCGAAGAGTACATTTGTTAGAAAGATCATTTGAAACCATCGCTTATAGGCATATCCCTAGGGAACATAATGTAGTTGTTGACTCATTGGCTAATTACATCCTAGACTAGAATATTTCCCATTCATGACATTGAAATCAAACATGGTCCATTATAAACAAACATTTAAAGACACATAAAACTCATGTAAAATACATTCACCGTTTGAGACATATAAACACCAGGTAAAATTCTGTATATTTATATATATATATATATATATATATATATATATGAACAAGTTTACAAAAAATAGGTCACGAGACCTCATTCGAAGTATGTAGGATTTCAGGAAAAATCACCATACAAAATCCTGAAGCTATCATCTTTCAAGAGATATCTCATGCACTCAATGTCTAGTGATGCTCGTGGTAACACATCACTACCTGAGCTACTCTACATAGTGGCCTACTGAATCAACTTGGTACTCCCAATGTAGGTCTTTGATACCTCATAGGGAGGTCATCAATGGAAGCATCTGGGATATCCAAGGTCAACCTCTCCAGGTTTTCCTCTAACTCCACCATGATATCATCGCCCTGTGGTACAAAGCGGGCTCCAAATCGCCTATCTAATGGGGAGGCTCCCCCAGGTCGCGCTACTCCAACATCTGCATGAGAATATCCAAGTCTCATTACTTAACATAAAAAGTATAAAACATCAAAAAACATAAAAAAATTTCATCCATTTTAGGGTTTCTTGCTTCTTATCGATGTCGCCCCACTGGCTGCTAGGTGAGAGCAGTAGGCCAGGATCGCCACAAAATTCTATCCCCGCATAAGCATAATCCTCCACCATGAGGATCTAATCGCAGAGCCATCTGAAGAACAGGTCACCGAACTTCACCTTCCCCCTGCCTACTCCTGTACAAGCCATAATATGGACCCACCTCAGCATATGGGGGTCGTGCTCTCTCAGGCTTCTAAATACAACCTGAGATCTCATATGTGGCACCTGCTCGAAGAAAAATTAGGCTAAAATGGAACCAAATCCAAACTGCTTTAGCTCTCCCTGTCGACACTTAGTCAGTTGATCTTTGAATATCGAAAGCATGGCTTCCACCCAGTTGAATACCATGGGTGCCATGGACTCTATGGCATATAACATGTGTTCCCTAGAATCCTGGTGCACACCCTGAATCCCAACCACCCTCTACATGGTAAATAGGACATTCTGTAGGGGTCCGTTCGTCATTTCTTTGATGGGGATTTTCTTCCCCGATATCCTTGTCCCTGGAATACAGTGATGATCTATCAACTTTTGAGTGGTAATATCCCCTCACCGGGAACTTGTCAGTGAGATGGGAGCACCTCATCTCAAGAGACCAGTCAAGAAGTAGATGTCCTCTACCTCCACTCTCAGAATATGGGCACCAACCTCGAAATGCTACTGTTATGGATTCCACATCCGAAGTATGTGCTCTAATAACCGTTCATGTGATACCATGCTTGGGGTCTGGAAGAATTTTAGGAGCCCACAGTCTCGTAAGGCGGCTATACAACCCACATTTCTTTCAGCGAAGGTGTCATCATTGTCATGTTGTCTTTCTTTCCATATCACCATGATTGAGCTACAAAAACCTGCCAAAAACAATCATAGCACACACTAGAATCATCCCCAATCATTTAAATTCAAAAGAATGGTTTATTATTGCTTGTGCTATCAGTTTTAAATCTGCACGGCCGGCACCGCCTATGCACCATTGGAGATAGGTGGTGGCACCACCTGTCAGCCTTGTTTTAGGCATGGTTCTAATGGGGTATCACGTATCCCAAAAGGGGTATGCATGGTGCCCGTTTCCATGGTTTTAGGGATTTCCATACAATACCAAAACCCCATAAAAACTCAAAATGAAGACTATGAAAAAAAAGAGTAGGCTTTTAGCTGTTACCTGCAATTGATGGTGCTCAAATCTGATGGTGGGAACTCTCGATATCAGCTGCTGAAGATTTGACTAGGAAAGTGCTCCAAATTCTCTCCAAGAGGTTAAATAGTAAAATGATTTGATTTTTTACTATTTACATGACTTATATAGGAATTTTTTGGTCTGATATGCTATAGTTTTGATTTGAAATCACTTTTTACTCAAAATTTATCTATCATAATCCCTTAATGTTTGTCATGAGTGCATTTAACACTTGTTTTTGAGTCAATTGTAGGATAGGAGCACCATAGCAAAAAGCTTTTGGCATTTGTTTATGACTTTTCGTACTTCCATAAAACAGAAAAAGTCGATGAGTGTTTGTTATGACACTTTGGTCACGCTCCTTAAACCTAGTATCAAAGGTCCGAGTCCATTTCTGATCCTTTCTAGGATCGTAAAATTTGACATTGTGTAAATAAACCTCATGGAGTCCTCTTTAAACTATTTTTAGGCTCCCTAAATACGAAAATATTGTCCAGCGATATTATCTTCTTCACGCTTGTTAAATAATTTGAAGAGTCGTCTCTTCGACGATAGGTTATCTCTTTTTCAGTTCGGATAGACTATTTACGAGAAAGGAACACTCCAGCCAATCATGACTGGAAGAGTTCTCTAAAGTATTATTTTACACTTTTTCGGGCCTTAGAGACTAAATCATACGAAAAAGGACCCTCTTGGAGTCTTCTTCCGTAATCGTTCAGACTCTCTAAACATGAACGATACTGAGTTTTCTTTCAGTGGACTCGTTAAATTAAACATTGAGAGACCCATTTTGGGAATGAACCCCTCCTCTCCCAAGTTCATAAAACATATGAGTCTGGACTTGTCTTCCGACGAGCTATATTGAGTGTTTGTTACCCTCTTTGAACTTGTAAAACTGAAAAGAGGCACTCATCAATCATGAAGGGGAAAATAGGAAGGGAATCATTTTGCAAATAAATGGCAGTAGTTTTTAGTTACCTTTGAACATGGAACTTGTCTGCATATCATGTCAGTCAATTAGGTATTCAGTTGATCTCCATGACGATCCACTTTCATGATTCATACCACTCCTTTGAGTCTTTCAAAAGAATGCATTGTCCACTGTCGCATTGTGTGTTTGTCCCGTCCAGTCATGCTTCCAAGTATTGTGTCGTGTCACTTGATGTTCAAAGGGAATTTGAAGAAGTCTTACTTCTGCAGTCAACACAGTATTTGTGTCAGTACTTTTGAGTCAGTCTTATGGTTACTACACTCACATCATTCCAGAACTATGTTTTGAGTTTTGTGTCGTTGATGTGGGACTCATCATGGCCCTTTTTCGATGAGACTATTCCCGTCGACGTCAGCTCATCATCCATGAAATAGTATTAGAAACAATACATAGTATTTTGATATTTGTATGCCTTAATGACATATTCTCTCTCTCTCAACATAGGTTCACATCATTGACCTTTGATCAATAGAATCGACTGGGTGTTCGACATCAGGACATCTATTCACACTCAGTAGTTTGTACTAGGGTACCTTGGGAATCATTGACATCAATGGTGATCTCCCTTGCACTTGTTAATGGTTCACATCATTGGCCAGTAATCAAGTGGTTTCTACCATGTTCAACTTCAGATCATTGTAATCACATGGATAGAATCATACTTTGTAGAAGACGTGATGAAGACCCTGGGTATTTGTTTAGAGCACTCATTGCTTTTCTCCCAACTTGCGATGGAACTTTGTATATCTAGCATGGATCCACATTTCTATGGTTGTGTCTATGCTCAAATTTGCATCTAGATGACATAGATATACATTGTATGTCCGGTAGCTATGTCCAAGTTTGATTCCTCTATCACATGGATTTATGTTGTATTCTAGTAGCCATGCTTGTTTATTCCTCCCATGGATCTACCTTGTATTGGTCTGCAACCATGAGTTGGTTACTTGTGTCTATGAGTCAAAAATATTGATGTACTACATATGCTTACTTGACAACATGCTTCGATCGAGCCGACATTTTCACCTCATAGCGATGACTTGTTCTCTCAAACCTCTCATTTATTATATCCCTCTAAGACTCATGCTTTGGGGGGCATCTTGTTATACCAAAATCCTGTCACCACCATGTGATAATACCTTTGACTTACATACTTGCCCTTGATCCCAACACTTGGAGTGGAAACCCATGTTGTTTGTCAATCTTTCATAAAAATACTCAGCACTGTGCTTTCCTTGTTAGCCATGAGTAATACCTTACTCGCATCGCCTGTATCTTGTTTACCATAAGCAGTGCCACTGCTTATAACCTTTGGTCCATAATAATTTTTAACATGAATCGCTCTGTCATAAGAGGAAAAAGGTGGTATCCTGGGTTAAATGGGGAAAAAGAAAGGTTTATCGAGGCTTCTAGATCATGAGCCTCATGTCCTCTCATATCCCTAACATTTTGGGTCAGTTGAGCTCAAGATCTCCCATCATAGGATATTAGAGGCCACCTCATCCAAAAATATCTCAACCATTCCTATCCATTGAGCCTTATAAATACAAGCTCATGTCCATGGTTGAGGGGGGAACGATAGAGGTATTGTTATGCTGTTGGATTGACCACTTGGCCTAAGCCATTGGAGAGCATAGAGAGAAAAGTTGGAGCTTATGGGGATGAAGTGTTGGTTTCATGGAGATGCATGTCAACAATAAGGATTAATTGGTTGTAAACTTCTCCATTCATCTTAATGCAAAGCTGATTTTCATACCACATTACTGTTGTTGTTGATTTCACATGTAAATGTTGTTGGATTCCTTAGTCACTAACATGGATGAATAGATTATGTTCTGGTAGCTTTGATGTGTTTGCATGTTTAATTTGATTGCAGGTACATAGGTTTACTATCGAAGTGGCATTCCAAGTATCTACGACATCCAAGGAGGGTCTTCATTCTTTGTCGTTCATTTGTTTTGGATCTGAACCATTCAGACCAAAGGAATAGCTTCTATACACAGAAGGTGAAATATTCCTTCTTATAGAAAGCACCTGTAAGAACTGCTGGGGTGGGTGAAATTTTCAAAAAAAAATTAACTTCCTCTTGATGATGACACTCTTTAGAAAAGTGATCACATCCACAAATCACGTAGGGAAACTTTTCCTTTCTATTATTCTTAGAATCAACATCAGGGTTTTGTGTTTTACCTTCCTATTGGTTATCGTATTTCTTAGATTTATTTTTAGCTTTCTTCTTTCCTCCTGAAGATTCAGTGGATTGAATCACATTTACTTCGGTGGAAACAATAGGAGGGGATGCATTTTTGGGTGGTGGAACAATTTGAATAGTTGGTGCGGCAAGTTGATTTTCCTTTTCATGGATTTTATTGTTGATTGCATTTGAAATAAACAAAGAATGTCATAAATGGGTGGTTTCATTGTAGGTCTTGTGGGGTTCGATGTAGAAGGGGGAGCATGCGGGATTAAGTAATGAAAAGTGCTTGACAAGGAATAAACCAATTTTAGGTAATGATCATGACTAATGGCCCGCTCCTCCATAACAACATCTCCCATGGAGACATCCCTAACAATGGTTGAAGTAAATATTTCGTAAACCAATTAGCCAGTAGATGATCAGGAATGGGAGCCTTAATCAACCTACATCTTCATCTCCATTCATGTATATGATCGGAGATATGAGTGGAAGTAGTCTAGCAAAGTGAGGTTAACAAGTTTGTACCTATCTCATACCGAATTGGTAACTGAAAATGGGTTAAAAATTTCATTGATAAGGTTTTAAAGTCCCAAAAGGAATGTTGGGTAGCTCGATATACCATTTCACAACTACTCCGGTGAGGGTTATCTGAAACAATCGTAGACAGATTGAACCATCCATCAGAGAATTTGATGAGCACCAGAGATGAAAGGTCATCACCTGGTTTTTTGGATCCTCACTAGGTTTACTGTCAAATTTAGGTATGTTTAAGGGTAACTTAATCAAGATTGTCAGCCGTGAGGGATCATGGTGTATTGGATCGTTGATCAATATGGACAAATCTAGCAAATCTAACGTAGCCAGAAATGACAATTGTTGATTAGGTTGAGGATATTGGTAATATTGGTATGGATTTTGTGGACTAGTAGGACCATAAGAAAAATGATAAATGGGCATAGATGATGTCCTTATGACCAGTTGGTTAGGTGGTTGATTTCCAAAATATCCACTAGAAGGTCTACCAAGCGGTAGGCCACCTGAGGGAGGTGGTTCTCTAGGGGGTGGAACTTTACGGGGAAGGCCTTCGAGAGGAGGTGGTGGCACTGGTCCTCTAGGTAATGGCCCTCTAGGTGGTCTTCCTCTAGGTGGTGTTCCTCTAGATGGTGGTCCTCCAGGTGGTCATCCTCTAGGTGATGGTTCTCCAGATGGTGGTCCTCTAGATGGTCCACCAGGTCCTCCATATCCTCTAGGTTCGCTATGTCCTCTAGGGGGTCCTCTCGGAGGAGGGCCTCTGGGTGGACCTCCAAAGCCTCCAATAGTGTTTACAAAATATCCTTGATAGCATGGAACATTAGACCAATTAGGATTCCCCCTAGGCACATAAGCATTTCCGGGGTAAGGAATTCCATGATAAATATCCCCCAATGGTGCTAGTTCATAAGCTTATTGAACCATAGGTGGTTTATTCCCAGGATAAGTATATCCCCAAGAAAGTGGACTAATGATGGGTTAGACCCATGAAGGTCCTCCCTGTCTGAAAGAGGGTGCAACTATGTTTGTATTAGGAGGAGGGGTATTTACTACTGGTGGTCCTATCAGTAGATTATGCCCCATACTAGAAATGATTCCTCGAGTAGGTAAAGAAACTTGAGATGCGAAATGCTCCCCGGGTGTAGAAACTATTGAGGAAGTAGAAACTGATGGAGATTTTTGAATAGGAGGGGTGGCGGTGGAGGTTTGACCCAGATCTTGAGTAACCATGTTTTGGGCCAGTGACCCTAAGACAAGAGTTATTTGAGTGGTCCTGTCAGTAGATTATTCCCCATACTAGAAACAATTCCCCCAATAGGTAAAGCAAGTTGAGTTAGGGAATGACCCTTGGGCATAGAAACTATCGGGGAAGTAGAAACTAATGGATATTTTTCACTAGGCGGGGTGGGGGTGGAGGTTTGACCCATATATTGAGTGACAATGTATTGGGTCGGTGACCCTAAGATAGGAGCTACTTGAGATGATGAAAGGGCATGATATCTAGGTGGGGTTTTTCTTGAAAGGAAGGGAGTAGGAGAAAAACTTCTCCTTCTTAAATTTTCTCCCATATTGCGTAAATGCTCGATAGATTTCTGGAAGAATTCTGCATTTGAAAAAGAATCTCTAATGAATTTCCTTAGAGGGGTAAGTATGGAAGGCTTTGGTTCAGTTGTAGTAGTTCCACAATCAGAAATGGATTTCCCTAGGGAGGTTCTACATAAAGGAGCATTTGGACCAAATTATGTCCCTACAGTGTCATCTGATGGGTGATTGAATACCCAATCTGATGAACCGAGTAGACCTTCCATTGTAAAATGAAAGGTTGAATCAGTCGTATGAGGATGTTGGACCAAAGGATTATCATAAGTAGATAATTGTTCCCTATTTCCAATAACTAAATCATATTCTACACGAGAATCAGTAGAAGCTAGTTGTTCCATGGTTTCACCTCCGTTTCCTTCCACAACGGGAAAAGAGTTAGGTGGTAAACCCTGCAACCTATGAGAACACCTCATAGGCAAATCATCCAGGGTGATGGCTGAGGATTTCTACTCTAGATCTCTGGACAAAGAAGAAAACACACACAAACAAACCTACGCAAGTTAAGGCCAAAAGAAAACTTAAATGACAGGATGGGGTTATGATAGTCGGTTCCTCACAAGGATTTTAAGTTGTCACAACTCGCAATATATCGCAAGGTCCAATAGTAAAACATGAAAAGGAGGATTGGGACCGTACCCTTTTCTGAATACCCAACTACCTGGATGACACGTGGGTAGTAGCTCCCATATTTTTTTTCTTGATATATTGATCCAACAAGATTAGCAAAGGGATTTTCTCAGTTAGTTAAGGTATCCTAGAGGGGTTTCCTGATATACACAAGGTACATGGGAGCTCAAATCTGTATTAGTGATGTTTAATGCACAATTTTTTGAAAGGGTCCTTTCGATATACAATCGAGTACGTGAAGTACCTTTCTATATACCTCAAGGGTATGTGAAAGGTCATTCAATATACCGATGGTACATGGAAGAACCACACAGTCCCTGGGATTCAGTGCAGGCATAAAAGGACAACTCCTATGTTTTAAGATGCTGGAACGCCTCTCTATCCTATCACTCAAATTACTATTTTTTTTAACCTAAGCTACCGTTGATTTTATATTGATGGTTAGTGAATTTTTGTGAAGTGTATTTCAAGATGAAAATTTAAATTCTATATGCATGCAAGGCTTTTTCTTCGATGAAAGGTAACTAGAGTAGGGGAGAGACGTTTTTCTTTCAAAAACAAGATGCCATGCTATTTTTAGTAAACCAAACTTCAATATCTATGACAATATTTTCAAACACACAAGCTTTTCACCATTAAAACTATCTAATCTCTGAAAGGAGAAAGGAAGGAGAGCCTCTAATGTCTATCAAAACTAAAATTTCTCAATCAAACTCATAAATATCTACTTGCATAAGCACTCATGCAAACTAGGAATAAACTTTTCCTAAGAACTCATAAAAAATATTTTCCTAAGTAATCATGCAAACAAAACAAGCTATTTGACTTCTTTTGTATTTTTTAATATGATTTTGAAAAAGAAAGAATATAAAACAACTAAAATGAACTAATTTCAAAGAGGCTACATATATTCTTTTTCCACAACAAAATTTTTAGAGAATGGACTAAGCCATTCATGCATCCAAAAACTGTAAATCAAACACAATTCCTTATCACTACAAATTTCTTATTGATGAAAAATCCTAAATATGAACTCAAAATATGAGATCAGGCTACCAAACTCTCATATCCATCAAGCAAACAACAAGCAAATTACAAAGCAAAATTCAAAGAAGAAAAAAATTTGAAAGTACATGCTCTAAGGCAGTGGTGAACTTACCTCGACACACTATGTATGGTTGCACTAGAGTGCCAACAGGTGGATGGCACACTGTGTTCAATGGATAGAGGGGCCATCTATGCTCTGTGTCATATGGATGAAGGAGCCAATGACACTTAAGGCTATGGTGTAGTAGGCGCCAAAGAGGGACGTCGATCTGTCAAATCTACGCAGGTGTGCTAGCAGATTCAAAAGTAGAAAAAGGCCAATCACCTGCAAAGAAACCAGAAGGATTGAGCTAGAATGATATGAAAGTAAATATGCTAATCAAGTCAGACAAATGAGGGGGGGGTGAATCAGTTGTAAATAATTTTGTAATTTTTCTAATTACTTCCTTAATGCATCTTAAAGGTCTAACAATTATTTTGTCTCATAATCAATAACCATCAAATACATGAAATGGACAGAGACACAAAATATTCATGAGGAAACCCATAAAGGGAAAACCCTCTTTTATCTAAGCAATAACTCAAATGAGGAAACTACCTCAGAAAACTAGCCATTTTTTTCCAGCTCCTACTGGAAGACAACTCCTACTTCCTGAATGAAAGCTTCAACTTGCAGTGATACTGTCAGTCTCTCTAGCACCTCCCTTCCTCCTTGTAGAATCAATTAAAACTGTCAATACTCTGCCAATATCAAGACCAAAACTGTCAAAACAACTTTATTACTACTCTACAAAAAACTATGCGATTACCAACACCAAATATGTCTGTTACTACTATGTCAAAAACTCTCCCATTACCAACACCAAAGCTTTTTATTAATACTCTGTCAAAAACTCTATCATTACCAAAACCAATCTATTAATACTCTGTCAATTTAAATATGAATATACAGATCTCATTGTATTACAAAACTGTTGATGTATTTGTAAGTTTAGACTGTATTCACTTGTATATTATACCCCGATGTTTATTTCGGGAAGTATCTGTAATGTAATTGAGTCATGTCATGCCCTGATGTTCTGATTGGGAGATTCAATAATGTAAACAATTCATGTAAATTCATTGAGGTTAACCTTCCATTGTAAGTCGAGGCAATAGTCCCCACATTTGTGTCAAGGTTAACCCTCCTTGTTGATTGGAGGGAAAAGTCCCCACAAGTTGTGGGGCACTAGGGTTATTAGACTCTCCTAGAGATGTCGGCTCTAGTAAGTAATTGTTAAGTAGGGATGACATGCTAAAGTGGACATTAAGTGAATGAAAGAATATAAATAGAGAGTGAGCCTCTCTATTTATCACAAACTCAGTCACTCATTAGGGCACATGAGTGAGAGAGAAGTAGCTCTCTCAAGTGAGAGAGAGAGAGAGAGAAGCTATGGAGATCATATTTATCTTTTTGGGTTTTAATGCTGCTATTGGTGCTCATTCTATCTCTGAGGAAGTTGCGGGTTTTTCTCCTTTATGGTTTTCTTGAGGAAATTTTTTTGTGTCTCTTATCTCTTGTGTATTATTGCTATGCATGTTATTCTCTCAGATAAGATCCTAAGATCATAATCACTACTACATTTCGACCAAAAATCTGACGGCCGTATTGTCGGATTTTTGACACTTCCCTATCACATGTACGCCACTATGATTTTTTTAATCGTCGGTGGATTTTCGTCGGTTATTCGACATCTTTCCAATCCATCGGTTAAGAGACAGCTTATTTTACCATTGGTTAAATGTAAATTTTTGGTTATCCGACACTTACAGGCCATCGCTTCTACAGCATGGCTGTCGGTTAAGAGACGGTGACAAATTTTTTTATAAAACATTTACACCTACAAGCGTCGCTTAACCGACACCTATAGGCGTCGCTTAAGCGACGGTATTGTATTTTTTTTTTTAAAAGGCATCGCTTAACCGACACCTACAGGCATCGCTTAAGCGACGGTATTGTATTTAAAAAAAAATAATAATAGTATTCGGTGGGTACACCTTGAATCTGCGTTATTGTTTTTACATATACAAAAGGACATCAATAAAATAATAGTATTCATGGTCGACTCTCAAATTAGCCTAATGCCTACAAATGACCTCAACATTGTGTTTCTAGCAAACGTTAGCAATAGAAGAACCACCTTCGATATACGATTGCACTTGTATATTGGTGAGGTCACCCACAACATCCACTTTCAGGAACCCCAATCCCTTTCTTAGGAGTCAGGACACCAAATTATGAAGCTATTGTAATTTGTAACTTAAAAGTGAAATTGTGAATGAATACATGTGAATGATGTACTATATACTAGAATCTACTTTTCCCACCTAAAATTTTCATAACATACAAAATTGATATCATTGTAGCGGTCTTCTGATCTGCACCTCATACTACTTTTCCGAGAAGTAGTTCCATCTCATCTACAACTAATTCTGGTGGCTTCTGATGTTCTTGAAGTCCAACAACATTAGCTTTGGTTAGAAATTCCTTCGCTTCTTCTTCAGTCACATCACTGTAAATTTCAATAAGGTAAAACATAAGTGATATGCCTTTTGTTTAGAAAATAAAGCATGGGTATATCATTGATTGCATAATCAATAGCAGAGCATGGATATATGTTTCATTACATTACATAATCAATAGCATTCTGGCATACCTGTCCATAGCTTCATTCTTGTTTATCAAACTGACATTCTTGGAAACAAGTAATTCCCAAAAATCGTTCAGTGTTTTACCCTGGAACTTATTTGTTAACTCATGCATGAAATTGTTGAATTCCATTGGCTCCTGAAACAAAAATATAGTTAGGACTAAACAACCTCAACCACTACATATGCATGTACATATCTAACTCCAGTGATAGGAAAGTTTGTAGTCCAGAGTTAAGATCTACAAATGTATCATAGCTTTTCACCGAAAGATACAAAACTATAATAACTTGTAGAAAGCTATTCAAACTTGTGCAAAATAGCCCCATCACTGCGAAGACACCATCTAAATCCATTTTTTCTTAGTTATTTACTCAGTAGTTTCTTATTCTTATAGGTCAGAATACTCTGAAAATGGAGGAATCTTTTGAAAACATGTGAGGCGAACAAAGATAAGGCACAAGTATCAGATATGGAGAAAATAAATACTGTTTCCCAAGAGTATAATTCATGGAAAGTGGAGACAGGTTACTAAATGCTTGTAATGTGTGGACCATAATAAGTTAAAATGTGGAACTCCCTCTCCTTCCATCAAACAACTAAGCATGGAAAAGCAGCAGTAGAGGGAAACGACATTACCAACACACCCACCTCTTGTTGTACACAGCCATTTCGTAGTGCAACAAAGAAATCCATTGCTTTATGGTACATGTTTCCTTTGTAAGAAGAATCCAACAGATCAGTGATCAGCTTTTTCATTTCTCTAATAGCCTTAGGAAACCATTCACCACTATCTCGGTGAGCCAGCATAGCCTCAAAATCTTGAACTGGTGTCAAGATTCCAACTTGTTCGGTTTTCCTTGCTGCAAGACTATCGTAGGAGATGCCACTATACATATCATTTCCTACATCTTTCCCTGCCATTTCTTCAGATAATGATGTTTTATCCCTCCAGAATCTCCTGGAGGTCTTCTCTGTCTGTTGAAGAGAGAGAAAACAAGTTACTCATGGTGTGTTGTTCTTCAGCACCTAGGACTTCAAATACGTTTCCAAATAAATGAAAAAGGATTGTGAACTGGAACAAGAGAACCTTTACCTTTGGATTCACTTTCAATTGGAATTGGCTACAAAACTTATCAAGTTTATTTTTGGCAAAAAACTCTGGGTCAGGCTCAATTATCCTCTTAACAGCATCGTTAATCGGAAACACATTAGAATTTGATCTTCTTGACTTCATATGAAGAAAATTGTAGAACCGCTGGAAAATTAAAAAACAAGTGAAATGAAAATATAACTAATGTTTGCAAGAATACATACACGCAAGTGCTATATTTCTGTAGTTTTTCATCTAACCCTCGGGATTCACAATAAAGACAGATTATGATTATAATGTATAGCATCAAAAACCTAGAATATCCCACGATACACCCTAGAAAAACCTCAATGTTTTTTAATGGCCGTGGATATGGAATTTTCACTAAATAAGGGGGCAACCCATAGTGGGTAACAATGTGCCAAAATGTGCCTTCATCACGAAGTCTACCAGAAGCCTTTAGCCTTTTTCCTTGAACCTTAAGCCATTAGACAGAAGCCAAGTCCAACAATTTATTTTACTATTGAATTATCAACGGACCACCTAGTTCGGTTAAGGCGAGTTTAAATATATAACGAAACATAGGGAATATTACAATTCATATGATGGATTAAGATATCAAGAACCTCAAAATTTCAAGAAAAATTCTGAGAGTTATTCATTTCATTCTATTTCATAAGATCATATAGCATATGTCAGGATTTAACCCTATAGAAATGATCATAAATGAATCTTTTGCAATGGGCATTTACAAGGCAACAAACACAAGAAGTTAAAACAATAGTAGAACACCTCAAACAACCACATAAACGTTTCAGCCCTCTGACCTTCAGCTGGATAGCTCTGTAATCAAAATCAATGATTTTACCCCATTTACCATCACAAAGTTTTAGATACTACATAAAATCCACAAAGTTTTATATCGCAAGTGGCTATGAACATCAAAATACACGTACATGTACATCTACATAGAAAATTATAGACATCTACCGGTACATTCATTATTGTACCCATACATACTGCCCCAACTCACTTCAAGTTTCCAAATTTCTCAATTTTTATTGGCAGTACTCTTTATGAGCCTCTCATGGAGAACATAAGATGTAAAATATTTTCCTTATTTTAATATTTGGTCAACAATTATTTTAATTCTTTGAAGCATCAATTTCAGAAACAAATTGCAGATCTATATTCAGTCATAAGAATACACAGATTCATAAGAATACACAGATCGAAAAAAAATGCTCAAAACAGAGATCATACAGTCAAAATATTGCAAATAAGAAATTGGCTATTTTTAGGGTTTAGTGTTACAGGCACGACTCTAATCTCAGTATTCCAGAGCATATGACTTTTGACAAACTGCATAATAGATTGAAACTAGGCCAACACCAATTCAAATATTTCTTCTGAGACATAAATTTGACATATTATATGTTATATTTCTGAGCAATATTACATGAGTTACTTGTGACGACAAGGACATACAGGCCTAGGATACACCTAGAAGAATGACAGGATCAAACCCCAGTAGTAACGTGTCTACTCCTCCGTGCACTACTCCACCATAAGGAAGGAACACACATTCTACATTGACTTTCCCAACATGTCAGCAACAGTCTAGTAATAGAGCACCAGCGGGAGGAAGGCGATCCAGAATGGCAGAAGACAAAATGAAATTACCAATATTCAATAGAAATGGCACCAATGATCTGAAGCAGTACTCGTTCCTATGTGAAGCAATTTGGACTGCTTGACAAACTATTGATGATGATGTCAAGAAAAGTAAGCTATCCACTACTCTGAGGGGCCGCACATTGGAATGGTTTATGAGATTCACACAGGTGCCTCACGGAGGTACTGAAAAAATGCTGGATGAGATTAGAACAGTGCTATTTGAGGAATTTAAGAAGCCGAAATCCGAAGCTCAGTACATAACTGAATTGAAAGAGATCAAACAATTCCCCAATGAAGCAATTTGGGATTTTGATCAGCAATTTAAGACATTGATGGCTTGGTTCATCTTTCAGATGAGCGATGTTCAACATAAAGAATGGTTTATCGTAGCACTTATCTCATATATTTGACAACCATTAATGCATCAAAGTATTGCGACATGGAGTGAGGCTTTGGAGACCGCAATGAAATTAGAGGAATCGACGGTAGGGGAAAACATTGTTGGAACGAATCAAATTCAGGTGTAGTTGGTCAATTTAACACTGCAGTTGCAAGAAATCAAAAAGGATAAGGAAGATGTTGATTGCATGGGCAGAACCGGGTTTACTATAATCAACCAACAACACCCCTAGCTCACTGGCCCTTTCGGCGATAGACCGCACAGCGGCCTGAAGTCTCACCCGAAGTGATTCTAATGGGTTGGCCAAGGACTCAAGCGTCTTGGACCAGGTTCTGTGGCAATCCTACTGGTGGCTCGTAGCTCTCCTAGCCGCGAGATCTCTTTCCTGCATGCCGCGTGATCTTCCGCTCGCGATGCGCGATCTATTCCCCACTCGTGGCCCTTCTAGCCATAGCATATCGACCTTTGCGCACGTCGTGCGGATTCTTCTCTCGTCGCACAACTTCCTCCTTTCCACAATATTCCTAATCTTACCGCATCACCGCGCCACGTGCGACATGCAACTCCTACTCAATGCTAAGTCCTCAACCTATGGTATCGCGCACCGCAGCCCCTCTGCTGGTGCGGTATCACCTTCTTGCGATACCCTCCTCCCGCGGCTTAGCGCACTTAGCGTTGTTCATGTCGATGCACAAGACTTGATACCCAGACTGTCTTACTGTGATTAATTAACTATCTAAGGCAAGCATAAATAAGTCCTTATACGATGTTCCAAGGCTCTCAACTTATATTTATCTCCCTGTTGTGTTGTAACTAAATAACTCATTCATACATTAACTGTCAGCAAATTACATAACATAACTGATGGATGCAGCAATTAAACACAATACACAAATCCATCACATAACGCGGGATTTTAACGTGGTTCGCCCCTAGGATGGGAGTTACGTCCACAGAACTGTGCTTCTCTATTATAGCTTAAGGGAAGGAAAACACAGTTCTGCTGCATCTCACATGCAGCTCAAGATCTTCTCTCTTAGATCTTTCTTCTCTACCTTTATGCTGTCGCTCTTACAACATACTCTTCCCTTTTAGTCTATCCCTGCGGATCATTACATGCCTACTCTATACGCCAGCTACTGGTTTCAGTAAGATTGCTACAGCTAAGACCAGAACCAGAGCTCGGCTTTTACAATAGTCTACTTATCCTTATTGCCTATTTCAATCACGACTGTCTAACTATCTAACCAACCCTTTACAATGCAAAATTACATTCTTTTATAAGCAGCCCGAAGGTCTTGCTTTTACAACACTGTGGGCCTGTCCCAACAGTAATCCAAACCCTAATTAGTGATAGTTGGTCCTCTCTGTCCTTGAGGTAGCCACTTCCCATCACACCCCAGCTCTCTGCAGTATTCCATGCTTCCTGGCACTGACCATGGGTACTACGCGTCGCTTCTCTTTTCTGTCCTTTGTCTTCAATGCTTGAGCCTCGTTGCTCCTTCTTCTTTTTGAGGGTCGCTGAGCCCTCCTGTCTTCCGCCACTACCTTCAATGAAATGGGTGAGCTCTCCTTTCTTGGCCGCTCAGGTACTGTTTCCTTTCTTTGAATTTCCTATCTCCAAAGTCATGGTTTCCGGCTCTGCTCTATAGCTGGAAACGTGCTACGACGTCGTAGCTCCATCTTATCTTTTTTCCGCCAAAACTTATCTCTCCGCCGAAACTAGCAGCTTCTTCTGTAGCTGCGGGACCCTGCTCCAACAGAAGATCATGATGATATTTGGTGCACCCGTTGCCATGCAAGCTGACATACCAAGGATACGTGTCTGACATTCTGAAACTATTTGATGTTAGGAACCCCGAGTCCGTTGAGTGGTGCCAGTGCACCATGGTATCTCATCTACTAGCTCTATTGGCATCGACAGGACAAATGTGATTATATGCAGAAGATGGTTACCAAGGCATACAGTTTGTACTGTATGTTTTTTCGGTCAGTTGGACATGATGACAAAAACTGTCATGCTTATGATTTGCTTGAGGAAAGAATGTCTGATTCATACTTTGTAAATGGAGAGGATCCTCAGATAGCACAAGCACAGCCGCAAGTAGTACAACCGGCATCACAGGTACCATATACGCCACCACCTCCATTGTAGTTTGTCCCTGCACAACCATAGCAACAGTTTATGGCACAGCTGCAGTTTGCACCATAGCCACAAATGGTGGTACAACCACAGTATAACCAAGCACCGTGACTCCAGTATAATCAGCCATAATATGTTCAAGTTACGCAATACGTTCAATAGCAACCTAACCCACTGCAACAACAAATGGCCCAACCACAGTTTCAGAAGGGAGGAGTCTGAGGAGGATTTTGCATAGGGTTCAGAGGTCAAGGAGGATGATTCGACTGCGAGGGAGGACAAGGTCGTGAATCAGTCCAATGCTATGTTGATGTATTTGTAACTTTGGAATGTGTTCACATGTATATCTTATGTCTTGTACCCTAATGTTTATTCCAGGAAGTGTCTGTAATGTATTTAACTCATTTCATGCCACAATGTTCTTATCGGGAGATTCAATAATGTAAACAAGTCATGTCAATTCATTATGGGTAATTCTCCTATTAATCAAGGATTACAGTCCCTGTAGTTGTGGGCCCTAGGGTTATTAGAATCTCCTAGAGAAGTCGACCCTAGTGAGTTATTGTCAAGTGAGGAATTAGCATAAATAGAGAGTGAGACTCTCTATTTATCACACATTCAGACACACTCATTTGTAGCGCATAATTGAGAGAGAAGAAACCATTGGGACAAGAGAGAGAGAGACTGCTGTTGTTGACATATCATCTTACTATTTTGGGGGTTTTGCTTTTGGCGCTGATTCTATCTTTGAGGAAGTTGCGGGGTTTTATCCTTTATGGTTTCCCCAAGGAAAAAATTTACTTACATTATCTCTTATGTTTGATTGATGTGCTTGTTATTCTCTCAGTTAAATATCCTAAGTTAATGCTAGCTTAAATGACAAAAATCTAACGTGGTATGAGAGCTAACCTGAGAAGAAGACATTGTGCAACTGTGAAAACTAGGGATTCATACTTTTTGGATCTCTCTCCACATATTTTCAGCAAAAGAAGGTTGAGATGACTCTCCTCTCTAGGGCACATATTTCTGTTGAAGCAGAATATGATTCTAAACATTTTCAGTTTTTGACCCGACATTGCTGCCAAAAATTAGGGCTTTCCATAGATTCTGTGGAATTTTTTAGTGAGCCCGGGCCTGGATTGATCTCCTCCTCAAAATCAAAGTTTAGAGATCAAGAACAAAGCTTTTCGTTGGATAGAACTCTGAGAAAGTCAAACCCTAATCTGCTCCTGAACCAGCTCTGCAGAAATTCAGCTCCAGATCCAGATCCAACATCATAACCTGGTAAGATATAAATATTTTGTATTTCCATTTGAGGTTCTCAGTTAAGATGTATCATCATAAAAATCTTGATGAAAATCTTGAGGGAGATGATAACTTTCGAGCCTGGAAGTATAGGATCTCCTTGGTTCTGGAAGAAAATGAGTTGGACTCCTACATCAATGAGGAGGTTCCAGCTCTAGAGGGAGATGAGGCTAAGTCCTTACACAAGAAGAAATTGGTCATGGCTAACAGATTTATTGTTGATTCAATCAAGGATCATCTCATACCATAGGTGTCCTCCCTAAAGACACCAAAATCTATGTTTGATACCTTGAACAAACTGTTTGAAGGAAAGAACATAAACCAGAAGATGACTCTAAGAAACTAACCGAAGAATGTAAAGATCCAGAATGTAGAGATCATATAGTATTACTTTACAAGGGTCTCTCATATCAAGGAATAGCTGGAAGCAGTAGATGAAGATGTAGAGAATGCAAAAATTATGATGACCACCCTGAATGGTCTTCTTAGGGCATGGGACTCCTTCATTCAATGGATCTGTGCCAGAAAGAATCTAGTGAAGCTCATCAAACTATGGGAAGAATGCTCAGAATAAGAAGCTCTAATAGTAGCTCGAGAAGAAAAGATCGGAAATGAAGATCAAGCTCTCATAGTCCACACCAAGAAAATAAGAAGGGAACATCATCACTCCAAAGGTAAGCATTCACACTCTAGAAGAGATATGTCTACTATTATATTTTACACATGTGATGAGAAAGGACACATATCCACATACTGTCCTAAAAACAAAGGGAACTCTCACAGAAAAGGGGAAACAAGAGAATATATCGTGCTCATGCTGCAGAGGATGATGAACTTTCCACAAAGAGAATCAGACAAGAAAGTGATGATTCTTTAAGTGATGAAGAATATGTGTTGATATCTATTAGAATAATCAACCCATAGTTATCTACCTTAGACATTAATTATCTCCATTTTTGTCTTATTTTCCTAGTTTCCATATTCCACTCTATGCAAGTTGTCCTCCACATGTCCTAGATGGTCAAACTTGCTAAAACTTAGTCATGGAGTGCTTAGGAAACCTCTTGGAATCATTTCTACTTTATTCTTGGCCTTCCTAGTGCATATTTATTTTTTCTGCTTTATTGCTGCGTTTACTGAGTTTTAAGGAAATTGGGAAAGTTTGACTAGGTGAAGTTAACTTGTTTTTTGTCCCCATCATCCTCCACTCTTTTCTCCTAACATGTATGAGTTGTCCTTCCATAACCTATTAGCCTCCCTAATTTATTTTTCCAATTCGTGAGCTCTTAGATAGATTTGGAAGTTCCTTTCTGCACCTATGGGGGATTTGCTTAGTTTTAGTAAGCGTGCTTTTGACCAATCATTAGAGGAAATTTGGGGTCTAAAATGGGCCTTATAAGAAAACGTGCCAAAATAAGTTTTTATGAGTTGGAATTCAAGAACCAATAGAATTTCAATAAAATAAGTCAACCATAATGGTTGAATTGACATATTTGTCATTAAAAAAAACTACTCTTTTTGTTTGTATTTTCGACATATTTCATTGTGTTTTTACTCAAATTTTGATCGGGGGAGCTTGTTGGATGCGGAATTTGATTCCGCATCCAACGAGTACCCACACTGCATACTTTTGACGGGCCCCGCTACCCCAAAAACAAGAAATACCTGAAAAATGTGATGATGACATCATCATCACATTTTTTTCAGGTATTTCTTATTTTTGGGGTAGCGGGTCCCGTCAAAAGTATGCATTGTGGGTACTCGTTGGATGCGGAATCAAATTCCGCATCCAACGAGCTCTCTCGATCGAAATTTGAGTAAAAACTCAAGGAGATATGTCAAAAATACGAACACAAAAAGTAGTTTTTTTCTTTCTTCCTCCAAAATTAATCAATATTATTTTATTATTTTAACTATTATTTTATTATTTTCCTTAGGAGGCCCATTTTAGACCCCAAAATTCCTCTAATGTCGAATGGAATCCAAATGCTTTCAAATACCTCATGTAATTATTTATTGTGACAGCCTATGACTTCACAAGGTTGGATATTGTACACTTATTCAATACATATTAGTGTTTTGCTCCATATTTAGTCTCCTTTGTGTGTAATTTGCATGTGTAATTGGCATTTTTTGTGAGTGTAATCATTCTAACACCTGGGTTCAATTTCCACATGGTATTAGAGCCTTTGTATATCAATTTCTCTCCTTCATATTGTTATTACAGGTTCGACATCATTGACTGGGAGAATTATACTGACTGAAGGGACAATTTCTTAGCTATGGATCAATCTTAGAAGATCATCTTGACTCCATTTAATTTCTTTGAATAGAAAGAAGAGATGGAGATACTGTTGAGAGTGAAAAGCCTCTACAGACTGACTATGGAAACATAGTTAGAGCCCATTGCAGCTACATAGAAAATTAAATGTCACAACATGAGGGATGAGGCCTATGGTCTCCTGTGTCCGAGCATATCCAAAGACCTCCTTTTCCATATTGATGGATTGTTATCACCAAATGAAGTATGGGAGAATATTGTTCATTATTTTGGTAAAACAAATGACATGAGAGGACATCAAATCAAGATTGAATTGATCTCCTCGAGTCCCAGTAGCTTTGAATCCCTGCAACTCTATTTTTCCAAGTTTAAAGCCCTTGTTTTGCAGCAAAAACAGTGTGGAATCGAAAAGAAGTAGGAGCAACTAGTTTTGGCCATACTCTCAAAGCTTGGCTCTGACTATTCAATGTTTTTTTTAACCTTCCATACCACCAAGTTGACAGCTCGAGCCTAGAAGATGCATAAACTTGCAGAGTTCATGAAATCTCTCACACAAGAACAAGATAAACTGGTGATGATGAGCACCATCAAACCTTACAAAGACCAAGCTGTGGTTGTTGGAGATTCAAGGGTGAATTCAAAAGACAAGAATAAATCTAGGAATCCACCTGACCAAAAGAGAGACAAGAACAAGTTTCCAAAGGAGCCCTAAGGTTCCAAGAAGAACCCCCAGAAGAAGAAGAAGAAAGGAGAAATGAGAAAATGCACATACTGCAGTAAGGGCAATCATCTTGAAAGCTCCTGCATGAAGAAGCAAATTAACATGCTGACCCAACTCCTGGAGAAGAATGGCATCTCCCTTCCTGATAGCTCAAAGAAGAGGGAAGGAGGATCAAATTCAGAAGACAGAGAGAGAGTTCATGCATTGGTTGTTGGCACATCAAGCTCACCTAGTTTCATCATTGATTCTGGAGCTTCAAGACATATGGTTTCAACCAAGGAGGAATTCACCTCACTTGACATGTCTAAAGGTCCACTAATAGTACTGGGATATGACTCTCTCACTAAAAGTTTTGGAAAAGGGAGGATTGATCTTGACCATGGTAAGTTCAGCAATGTATTGTATGTTCCAGGTCTTGCTTCTAACCTCTTATCAGTGTATCAGATGACCCATACAAGGTCTCCAAAGAAGGTCATATTTTCCCCTGATGAAGTGGATATCACATAGATCTCAAGTGGTAAAGTCATTGCAAAAGGAGTTGCAAATCACACTTCGAAGGTATACATGTTTTCACATTTTCAACCCTACTCAAACCCCTTTGCTCTTCTGATTCATGCTAATGAGGCAAGCAAGATTTGGCATGAAATATTTGGTCATCTTAACTATAAGTATATTTATGATCTTAGTGAAAAATAAATGGTCATAGGGTTACCAAATATTAAGTTTTCCAAAGGAGTCTGTCAAGTTTGCATCTTAGGAAAACACCCAGAGCATAAATTTGGGAAAGATAGTCATGAGAGAACCTCTGCACCACTTGAGTTGATCCACAGTTATGTTGCTGGAACATTTCCTCCTATGTCAATGAGTCAGCACAAATATGTATTGACATTCATAGATGACTTTTCCAGGTACTGCTGGGTTTACTTCCTGAAACACAAGTCTGAAGTTTTTGGCATATTCAAAGTCTTTAAGGCTTTGGTTGAAAACCAGTCTGGGAGGAAACTCAAGGTCCTCAGATCTGACAACAGTGGTGAGTATGTTAATTTTGAGTTCATTCAATATTGTGTAGATGCAGGTATTCAGATGCAGCATTCTATCCCTTACACACCACAACAAAATGGTGTTGCTGAGAGGAAGAACAGATCACTGAAAGAGATGGCAACCTGCATGATGGAGGCTAAGACTCTGCCACCAAAGTTTTGGGGCAAAGATATAAATTGTGCATCCTATATCCAAAATAGTGTGCCTCATAAACAGCTTGATGGTATGACTTCTTTCGAAGCATGGAGTGGGCCATTAGAGATAATTTGAGGTCAAAAATGGGCCTCAAAAGGACCAAAATGTACTATAAAAATCAACCAATTACATTCTAGTATATGACATCATCCCCCATGGTTGAGGTGGCATTGCATGAGTTAAGAATGCTTATTTGTCACATTTTCTATGGTGGATGAAAACCCATAGTTAACCAAGGTAGTGGTACAAGTACTTTTAAGTCATAAAGTAAAGTACTCACAATAAAAGTCACTTCATACTTTCTCATAAAATAATATTATTGTTATTTTCAAGTAAAGTACTTACAATTCACTTTCTCATAAAATAATATTATTGTCATTTTCAAGTAAAGTACTCATAATTCCTAAAAATGTCTTTTCACATTTTTTTAATTAAATAATATAGTCATTTTCATGTTTTTTAATTTTAAATTATATATTCATTCAATTTTATTTAATGTCATAATGTCAAACTAATATATATATAATCTTGTACTTTTAAAATAAATTAAATTTATGAATAATATTTATATGAAAAAATATGTTAGTTATGAATATAAATTAAATTCATGAATAATATTAATATGAAAGATGTATGTTAATTATGGATGAATTATATATATATATACACACGCTTTCATTTATATCATGTTTGAATGTATAAAACAACATGTTGATATGATAAATGTTTATATGATTATAACTTTATTATATTTTTTTTTGACAAAAAAAATTATTATAATTTTTTAATAGTTAATTTTATAGAATAATATACAAATTATGTTGTTATAACTGGTTAAATATTAATTAATAATAATGTCATTATAATAATAATTATAATAAATGTTGTTTTAAAATTTTAATGATTTAAAAATTAATAAAATTAATTAAGCTATTTATATTTAATTTGAAATTATAACATAATGTGTCTGTATTATGAAGTATTTTTTAACAAATTAGTAACATTGATTTTTTACATATATATATATATATATTGTATTCATAATTTTTTTAGTTGCAAGGAGTGGAAATAATTTTCTTAGATAAATATTTATATTATAAAAATATTTTCAAAACTTATAAATATTTTTTTAATAATTTATTTTCGTTTATAAAAAAATATTAGAATAATTTATACTTCAACTCATAAATTAAAAGAATTTATGCACCACCATTTACTTATTAAGTTAATATGATATATTATTTATTCACGGTCTTTTAATTGCTAAAAATTAATATACATTAAAATCAACTAATAATCTAAAATAATTTATGATGATGATGATGATGATGATGATGGTTAACGTTCCCTGAGACCAAACTTTGGTCTATCGGACCTAAAGAAGAGAATTAATTAGTTTGCTTTAAAGTTATATTTCTATGCTCAAAGAGCTTGGAAAGAAGCGTCCCGAGCTTATTATAATTTTGACAGGCTAAAAGGCTAGGAATGTCGGTATTGCAACAAAGATTATGAAACTGGGATCTAATGTGGGTGTATGCAGGGCACTCTAAGAGGAAGTGATTTTCATCTTCAATGTTCTTACTCTCACAAAGGTGGCAGATCCGTTCTACCCATGGTGTTTTAGGGAATGTCCAATGATTAGTTTCACTATGGAGCTCATGCGAGTTCGTTCTTATCTTAGCTATGCTAATTTTTTTCTTAGTATTGATTAAAATAGAGAGATACTTTTGATCTTCTAGAGTAGGGTTGATGACCTCCTTATAATATCTTAATTTTATTTTTGCCTCTAAATCTTTCTCACACCACAATTTTTCTTTAAACTTAGAAGAAATAATATTTTTAATGTTATTAATATTCTGTAAAGCAACATTTTCATTGATCTCCCAGTGATTTAACCAAGACCTGGTATCTTTATACCACCCACGCTTGAGCCTTAAGTGGTTTTGGCTAGAGTTTAACGTGAGGAACCTGCAGCAAACAAGTAATCAAAACACACGATATAGCAGCAGAACTCAGAATCACTTTTATATTAATAGCAAGCCACTTCGAGGGGGCAACCTCCTTTGAGCAAGCTCAATACAAAATAACTTCACGGTGTCTTCCTTGTCCTCAATACACACTTATATACCAAAATAGGCGCCAATACTATGGGTCAAAACCATGGGCCAATATAAACTATGGGCGCCAATACTATGGGTCAAAACCATGGGTCAATATAAACTATGGATCAACAAATACTACAAGCGACTTACAAAGCATATGCACCTCACAACAATAACACAAACTATGGATCAACAATTACTATGGGACGACTTACAAAGCATATGCATCCAACAACAATATACTAACATAGGAAAGAGAGGGATTGACATGGGTTCCTAACATCCCCTCCCCCTTAGAAAAAGCTTCGTCCTCAAAGCTTTAGATGTGGAAATTGTCGCTGTATCTGGAGGAGTGGTTCCCACGTAGCATCCTCGGGCTGCATTCTGTGCCATTGAATTAAGACCTCTGTGATAGAGCGAGAGCGAAGCTGACGAGTGCGCTTATTGGGGATAGCCTCCGGCTCCAAAAAGATGGATCCTTCATTATCCAGTTCTGGTAAAATAGTTTGGCCTTTGATGTTGGTGCCAAGAACTTTCTTCAGACAAGAGACATGAAATACTGGATGAATGCGGGAAGAAGGCGGAAGTTCCAATTTAGAAGCAACAGACCCAATCTTCTGAAGAATCCTATATGGCCCATAGAACTTTGGGGCGAGCTGATGACGCCCTTTGAGTTTTAGTGAGGATTTCTTGTAAGGCTGGAGGCGAAGAAAAACCATATCACTAGCTTCAAAAGTGCGCTCAGAACGGTGTTGATCAGCTTGTTGCTTTATGCGATTTCCTGCCATGTGAAGGTTTTCGCGCAAAATGCGAAGGACCGCGTCAACTGCCTGAACTGGAGAACTGCTGGGGGTGTAAGGAAGAATAACTGGCGGTGCCTGAACATAAACTGCTTCATATGGAGTCATTTTAGAGGTAGTGCAGTAAGAGGTATTGTACCACCATTCAGCGAGAGGGAGCCACTTTGCCCACTGATGTTGTTGCTCAGAGGAGAAGCAACGAAGATAAGGTTCCAAGCATTTATTGATAATTTCAGTCTGACCATCCGTTTGGGGGTGATAACCTAAACGTATCTTCAGTTTGGTGCCAGTGTGGTGAAAGAGTTCTGTACAAAAATGACTGGTGAAAGTCGCATCACGATCCCAGACAATGGAAGAAGGCATTCCATGAAGACGAAAGATCTGGTCCAAGAAAATTTGAGCAACGGAAGAGGCTGTATAGGGATGGATGAGAGCACAAAGATGACGATATTTGGAGAGGCGATGAACCAAAACCAAAATCACAGTCTTCCCTCCAGATTTAGGGAGCCTGTCAATGAAATCCATAGAAATATCTATCCATATCTGGGGAGGTATGGGCAAGGGCTCGAGCAATCCCGGAAGGGGTGTTGTTTCACCCTTATTGCGCTGGCAGGTATCACCTTCAACCACCATCTGTTGAATTGTCCTTGTCATGCCCTGCCAAAAGAAGTTGCACCGTGCTCGTTCATACGTTTTGAGAAAACCAGAGTGCTCCACTGACGGAGAAGCATGGAGTTCATAGAAGATAGCTTGTTGAAGAGCTGTGTTTTGGGGAAGCACCAGACGACCCTTGTATCGCAGTGAAGCACCATCCCAAGAGTAATGTGGAACAATAGAAGGGTTGTTGGCCAAGCATTGGATGATGTGAGATAATGAAGAGTCATTGACATAACCCTGCTGAACTGATTGCAACCAATTTGGAACAGGCATAGAAATAGAGGAAAGAGAACCTTGGTCATCAAATGTGCGAGAAAGGGCATCCATCACAAGATGGTCCTTACCCTTCTTATAAGTGATCTCATAGTCATAACCCATGAGGTTGCTAACCCATTTATTTTTTGCTGGGAGGATACACGTTGTTCTAGGAAATATTTCAGACTCGAGTGATCAGTCTAGATGCAGAAATGAGTCCCTGAGAGGTAGGGTCGCCACTTTTGTACTGCATGCAAAATGGCCATAATTTCGTTCTCATATGTAGAGGCAGCTAAATTCTTACCAGAAAGGGCTTCGTGGGTGAACGCAATGGGGTGTTCATCTTGAAGGAGAACAACACCAAGTCCATTTCTGCAAGCATCACTCTCAATAGTGACGGGCTTGGAAAAATCGGCCATAGCTAGAATGGGTGTAGTACACCTAGCTTGTTGCAGCTTGTCAAATGCATGCTCAGTAACATGTGTCCATGTAAAAGCATCATTTTTCAACAGCGCAGTTAATGGAGTTGCAAGCTTCCCATAATCCTTGACAAACTTGCGATAGTAGCTAGTCAACCCCAAAAAACCACGAAGGCTCTGGAGTGTCTTAGGAGGTGGCCAATTGTTCATGGCAGCGATTTTGGAAGGATCCACACGAACCCCTTGTGCTGAGATAATGTGCCCGAGATACTCAACTTCCTTT
>LPNX011136854.1:137543-172287 GCA_001517045.1 Pseudotsuga menziesii | reverse complement strand
TGAAACATAATGTTAATTTTTAGTTTAAAAGTTAAACTGATCATTTTAAGTTTTGAATAGTAAAGCAGTTTCTTAAATTTGCACTCCCTAAAATAAAAGACTCGATTCATAATTCTTTTAAATTACAACAATTTAAAATTTATATCCACCTCAAAACTTTTAAAGGCCACTACTACCCATTAGAAAATGCATTCACATGACGAGCAAAAACTAAGGAAATTATGGTTGAACATTGGGGTTTGTTTGGCGGTCTTTTCATCAAGGCTGATGGCTTAACATTGGGGTTTTTTTGGCGGTCTTTTCATCGAGGCTGACGGTTTCTTTGAAGAGAAAATCACTGGTATTTATTTTTTATGCGCCGTTGCTTAAGCAACGCTTATGAGGCTATCCGTCGCTTAAGCGACGCTTATGAGAATAGCCGTCGCTTAAGCGACGCTTATGGCCACATTTTCAAAAAAAAAATTCTCTTTGTGATTTTTGGTAGGTTTAAAAGAAGAAATCCATGCACCGTTGGATTTTTCCGTCGGATTTTGGATCGAAATGTAGTAGTGTTATTGATTAACATATATCACATATGTTCTTGTTATTGATTTCCAACAATGAGGATTCCTAATATTGTACGTGTTCAAATTATAAACTGCGCATGTTCTGAAAGACCATATGGTCTGATTTGTAGTAAAATGGAGTTTGTCGGTATATGAAATTGATTTTCAGTGTTGATATAATGTTCGCAGAAGTTATTCCTTTGCTAATTTATGCCTATTTAAATTTGATCTTTGTTATTTTTCATCGCTTTCAGAACTTTGGGTTGTAAACTTGGTTTTATTTCGTTTATTTCTCTTAATAAACCTAAAATGTAAAGATTTAATGTACGTGAATATCTTGATTTGGGTATATGGTATTTATTTAAAGATGTAATAACAAATATTTATGTTAAAAAATACGAAGTTTACATATAATTCAAACATTTCGTGTTTGGAGCATGTAATATTCACTATCATTTAATGATTAACCAAGATTTTTCATATATTTAATCATTAAGCAACAAGGAAATATTTATACCATTATAAGAAGGCATCGATTAGGTGACAAATGTGGAGTTGATGCACTATGAGATAATTTAAGGCTGACAAGAAGTGAGGGTAAGAGTCACTTCTGTGATTAATATGATGACTTTATAGCAGAAATGGGTGGTGTTATGATGGCATTAAAGCAGAGTCTCATCGTTCTGCATATTGGATTTCAAAGTCATTACTCCTTACGATTTTCAGATTTATCCATAATGAATTCGGGCAGGTATATTCAAGAGAGTTGTCTTATCATGGTCCCGTCAGGTATTTTTTTTTTATTATATATGCAGATGTTTTTAACAAAAATATGCTTCTGAAGAATGAAACATTTCCTAAATATTTTGTAAAAAATTTCGTTTACAACATTTGACATAGAAATAACTCAAATGTTAAGGTGATAAATGTCAAGTTGACACTATGAGATAATTTAAGATTGACAACAAGTGAGGATAATAGTCTCTTCTACGATTAATATGATGACGTTATAGCAGAAATGGGCGCTGTAATCATGGCATTAAAGAGGAGTGTGATCCTTCTGCAGATTGGAATTGAAAACCAATTTCATAGGAGATAACATTATATGCGAATATATTTTCCATTCTCGACATGCGAATATCCGAGATATCAGGAATAGGAAATCGTGAATAAGGGAAATACCCTAACAGAAATTTGAGTTTGCGGTTTCCGAAAAAATCATTTGAACAAAAACATCAGTCTGCATTGTACGATATCCGAGATATCGGAAATAGGAAATTGCTTGTTGGTTTATTCAAGACAGGTCCCTTATCATGGTCCCCCAGCTATTTGTTTTCCAAAAAATATGCTTTGATTTTGAAAATTACAACATAAATATTTTGTAAACATGTTACTAAAAAATAAAACATTTTGTAAATATTTTGCAAAGATTTTCGCTTACAAAATTTGACGTAATGTTAATATTTCAAATCATTTGAGCAAAAATCTTGTGTCTTCTTTGTTTGATATGCTAGATATCGGAAATTGGAAATCGAGAATGCGGAAAACAATTGTCCTTTCGAAACTGAACCTTTCTGACTTACCTTTGTTTGAAAATCGGAAATTGGCTATCGTGTTTTGCAAATGGAAAATTTAAAAATCATTTGAACAATAAATTGAGTCTCGCGTTTCCGATAAGGGAAATATCGGAAATGAGAAATCACAAATAAGAGAAATAACCATAAGTAAAATTTGACTTTGTGGTTTTCGATTTTGGATTTCGGAAATTCAATTTTGTGTTTAGGAAATTGAAAAATTGAAATTTGAAAATAAAAAGTTATTGTTTATTTAAAGTTCATTTAAGGAAATAAGAGTTGATCTAAAATTTTTATACGTTAATTATTTCGTCACATATAATAACTGTCATATTTCCTGTAAAATTTGAAGAAAGTTACAATTTTATTATTTTCGTAGAACACATTATATGATTTCTTATTGTTTTATATCAATTGTTTCCTTATATCAATCTCTATTTTTATCCATTGATATAAAATGTAATAATTGATATAATATAAATCAATTGATAAAAACAAACTGAAATATATCAATCTCTGTTTTTATCCATTGATATAAAATGTAATAATTGATATAATATAAATCAATTGATAAAAACAAACTGAAATATATCAATCTCTGTTTTTATCCATTGATATAAAACGTAATAATTGATATAATATAAATCAATTGATTAAAACAAACTGAAATAAAAGCTATAAAAAAATGAAGTTAGAAATAAAAAGAGATGGATAAAAATAGACTGAAATGGATGTGGGGTATTTTGGATTTGCGATTTTCGATAGTTTGGATATCACAAACCTCAGATTAATGTTTTTGTTGAAATAATTTGATGGATTCCGAATTTCTGATATCCGAAATGTTGGGAATCGGAAACGTGAAAGTCAAGAAATAATTTCAACAAAAAATTGAGTATCACGTTTCCGATATCAGAAATCGGAAATAGAAGTTACCCCAAATAACCTTAACAAAAACTGGAATTGGCAGTTTGCGATAACCAATAATAAAAAATCGGAAATAGAAAATTTACATTCTTTAAGCTAGAGAAAATGTTGTGTTGAGTATAGACTAAGACAAAATAGATGAAGTAGAGCTTCACAGTGCAGTATAGAAATCTTCTAAGCATCTGCAGCCATTCGAAGTGCAGTTAATGGAGTATACAAGTTAGGTCAACATAGCTACAATGATGTTTTAGATTAACAAGTGATAAAAAAAACAGTACATTTGTAGAGCAAATAATGAGAAGCTTCATCCACAATTTTCTTTTAAAGACTTTGAAGCAATTAAGCTTTCCTCTTGTTTCCTACGTTCGACAAATGGATTGTTTTGCATTAGAGAGTATATGGAAAAAGAGAAAGCTGGAGAAATGCGAAGGCCTAAAAGAGATGTAACTATTGATATTGAAGTGAATGTGAGTCCTTGTCTATCAGTGTTTCCAATATCCATTGTAACATTTTGTAGGGTCATACCTTGGGATTTATGAATTGTTAAACCCCATGCCATACGAAGTGGTAGTTTCCTACGGGATTCCCTTGTTATAGGATATATTGGAACATAAGTAGGATTTAAAACATGCCATAAGGGTCCTTTGTAATAGAGGAATTTGACAACAACAAAATATGGTAAGCTAGGAGGTTGTTCATTGGACTTGTAGACAATGTCAATGAATTTTCCAAGTGAGCCATTAACAAGTCCTTCTTGAACCCATAAATTAGAATTTAACATGACTTGTTGACCAATATCAAGAAGGACCTTTAATGGCAACTACTCGTTGTCAATGGATCCCTGGCCATGTTTGTTCCTTTGTTCTGTGAAGCAATGTGCAATTGGCATATTAAGTTGTTTCAACATGTGTTTATTGTGCAGTGCAACAGAGATATTGGTGGGATATAAGTGGATAGATTCTTGAAAAGAGCAGTTTTCCACATCTAAAAGGTATGAGCTTTTTCTTATCATTAGGAATGCCCAATCTTCAACAGTTGGTGTTCCATTTCACATGTTTAGCAAGAGTTTCCAAAAGGCAGTTTGAGAAGGGTTATTTTTTTGTTGTCAAAAAATTGTTTCTATCATGATAAAAGTATCAAATGTATGCCACAAAGTTGTTCCAATGGATGAGTCTGCATACATCGGGATGTACTTTACAGGAGGCAATTGTACAAATTCACCAAGAAGGATTATGGAACAACCACCAAATGGCATAGTACATTTTGAGGGGAAACCTTGACGTAATTGTGCATCAATTTGAGTCAACATTTTTGGTCCGATAAGGCTCATTTCATCTATGAGAATATAGTGAATCTGCGAGAGTTCTTCTTGAATTTTTGAAAGGGATTGGCCTTCAAGGGGTTTCATTTCACCAATGGGTATTCAAAGAGTAGAATGTATTGTATATGCATGTATATTAAAAGCAGCAACACTAGTTGTAGCAAGGAGAAGAAGTACGTAGCCACTTTGTTCACATGTAGTTTGTAGTGCATATTTTAAGCAAGATATCATGTAGGATTTTCCAGTTCCTGTAGTACCTTGAATCACCATTTTCAGTGATGGAGAAGATGTAGTGTTTCTAAAGAGATATATGACAACATCAAAGTCCATGCATTGTGTGGGAGACAAGGAATCAGGTGAATTGGACAACGACAAGTTGTCTTCATGTAGCTGCATGGATAAGCGATTGAGGTCAATAAATGATGTTGTTGTATGATGCAAGTCCTTGGTTATATTGTTATGTGTCCAATCGTGATTTTTGTCAAAATCATGATTTCCAAGCATTTCAAGATCATCAATTTGAATGTTGTTTCCCGGTCGCATTTGAGAGAGAAGTTCCCATTCATCCATGTTATTGGATAAGGGAAAGTTAATAGCATCAAAGTTTGAATCATCGGAGAAAGGTGTACAAGGTTCTTCTTGTGCATGTTCAACATGCCAGATAGTATATGTGCCTTTAATCTGTTGCCAATGAGAAATAATTTCAGAAGTTGTTGTTAGAATATCGTGAGGGATGGAACAAAAAACATTGTATAGAATAAGTTTGCTCCAACAAAACAGTTCAAAAGATGAAGAGTCAAAGGCAGGAATGGAAAGGAATTGTGGATAGACTCTAACAATTTTGTGATGCAAGTTTTGTTTCCATGTATTTTTTTTCCTATTAGTAGAGAAAGACTAAGAACGAGTAGGTTCAAGTAGGGTTAGATGTTCAAGAGCTAGTGGTCTTTGCATGTATGAAAATATAAAGGGTGGAGTTGGAGGGATGTTATTAGTGCCATTACAAACATGTCGGAAGACACTTTGAATCGCATTGAGCGAAAAGAAGTGATGGATACAAAGAACAAGTGGGAGTGTTTGCAGAATGTCACATGTCTCTTGTGCACTAATATCTCATTTTGCAACTACTTGGGAAAGCAATTGTTTGATTGGCTGAAGAATGGGGCCGTCACTTGGTGTTGCATGTGCAAGGAGAGAGAGAATTGCATGGTAGCTTTCTAATTTTGGATCTACTTTTGATGCATACTTTGAGATGTATTTGAGGACAACATGTTTACAAAGAACAGGTTGGCAATCAACATTAGCCTTCCATATTGAAAGCATGATAGGGTTGTGAATAGTGAGAAGATAATCATTTATTGCAGGAGTGTATGTTTTATGTCCATTTGCATCAATTAATAATGAAGAAGTAGCTTGGAGATCATATGGAAAACCATAGAGAAATTTCACAGATGTTCCTTTTTTGCAAAGGCAAGTTGATTCTGAACATCTAGTGTGTCTTTGAACAAAATTTACAAGTTCTTCATATTCAACTGAGTAGTTTTATCCAAATATGGATGGTGATGCAAGACTGCATGGATCATTTTCTGTAGAATGGTGCAACCCTGATGTTGACAAGTGAGTATCACAAGGATTCCAAGTTGTAACATATGTGTAAAAAAAAATTTGCAGCTTCAACTACAACAATATATTCCCAATCTAAAGTGTCCATATTTGGTGCATCTGCTAACCAAATAAAACCATGAATGTGTGTCGATCCTCTATGTTTCCATTCATACCTGCATCTAAGGAAAATGAATATATTAGAAATAAAAATATATAAAGTGAAAAATACAAAGAGAAAAATAAGAATGAAGAGAAAAATAAGAACGAAGAGATCGTAAAATACCTGCACCAAGAATCCGTTATATGAAAAAAAAATTCAAGAATTTCTTGAAGGAATGCCTTGAATGTATTATGCATGTATTGTGATGTAGTATGTGTATTTTATATGATGTTGTGAACTTTGCATTGGTAGTCTTGAGCTAAACTGATAGAATGTGCAATAGGCATCAGAGCATGCAAATCTGGTCATTTTGTATCAGACACACTAAGGGTAAAGAAGAAAGTTGGTGTACCTTGTTGATTGATCATCATAGTTAGTCCAACCCTACTTTTGTTCCAATATGAGCGCATTCCATGTAATGAAGATCGAAACCTTGTGACCCGCTCACCAATTTTCTGATTAGGCATGTCTTGCAATTGTTTAACAATTTCAAGTATTGTCGGAGGTAGTGTATATTCAAGATTAGTTTCGACAAAAACAGAGGCTGTAGCATTACTCCGATGATGCATAATTCCGATGTATATGTAGTAGTGGAATCGAGGATGTTTCCCAAATCTGTTGTCGTGATAGTGAATTAGGTGAAGTACATATTCATGCATATCAACCACATGAATGTGTGGTTGTTTAAGCATTTCTGCACCTGTGGGGAGCAAAGTTGGAAAAGCCATGGAGAGAAGTCCTTCTATGTTGTACTCATTGATAGGTGAAATGCCTATAAGAGGCCAATCAGTTGAAGGTGCTAGTGGAGTATTTGTTATATGTAAAACTGTCTAATTTATTCAACTTCAGTTCTAGCATTAAGTTGTGTTGAAATAAATGAGGAGGATTCAATTTCATAGGGTTGAAATGAATTTGGTGGTTGAACTATAGAGGACAAGCTTTGTTGATGAGATAATGTATTATTGATATTAACATGTGGAATTCAAGGTGAAATGTCTATTGAGACAAGAGGTAGTGAAGATAATGCAACTAAGTTGACCTGTACATCCTTGTAGTATGGGTCGTTTGCCATTTTGTATTCAAGGGCAGCAAGAACACGTGTACGACTAACAAATAGTTCATATGGATTGTTTGTAGAGTTTCATTTCTGAACAACAAGGATGTCAAGTTCTGATATTAAATGGGGCAGGTATTTGGCAATATTGGAAATTTCCTGGGGGAAACAAATAGTATGTCTAGAATATTTATATTGACCACCATGAGCATGTTTAACTTGTAAAACTGGGTTAGCGTGAATAATCATCATTTCTTCAACCTATGTAAGTGCTGCGAGTACAGGTGGTTGGATTCCTGGATCCATATTGTTTTCAAATGAAAAGCGATGACCTTTTTGTTCTAGAATACAACAAGAACAAGTATATGCATCATGGATTTTTTTCGTTACAATACCAGGATAACATTCTTTGCAAATTGAGAAGACATGCATATCACATAGTTGGTCCATTTTTTTACGAAATTGTTGATGTGCATCATCGAGGCAGGTGCTTGAAGGATAAAATTATTTGCAAATAGAGCCAACATGCATATCACGCAGTTGGTCCATTTTTTTGCGAAATCGTTGCTGTGCATCATCGAGGTGAGTGCTTAATGGATTTAGCATAGATGGTTGAAGCGAAGGTCTGTTGGAAGGTTCGGGAAGAGAAACTGGACAAGACATATCCATAGGTAGCCATGCAGCTCTATAAAGAAGACGTTGTCTCTTGTTGTTTTTATCTATGTTCTTTTCATATACAATTCTTCTTCATGCATTGGCTTGTTCATTGTCATGAGTTGGCATAATGCCTACAAGAAAATCCTAAAAATGTTAACTACAAAGTTTATCAGTATAAAGCAAAAGACAAAAAGAAAATATTAGCTCATTGCATGTAGTTAAGCAAGAATAAATAAATAATAACCAAATCAACCATAATGTAATTTACATGAGATCAATTGTAATTTTCTCAAAATTTCGTGTATCAGAAATCAGGGAGCCAACAAATTATTTCAACAGAAACAGGAGTGTACGAGTGTTTGGTTTCTGATATTTTCTCTGGTTTCTAGTTTCCCATATTTGATAATGGGAAATTGGAAATAGGAAATAGGAAATAATTTCTTTGCTTCTCGATTTTCAATATCAGAAATATCGGGTATCCAAAATATCGCGTATCAGAAATTGCGAAGCCAACAAATTATTTCAATAGAAACATGATTTTTTGAGTATCTAGTTTATGATGTCGAGAATATCGGAAATCAGAAATAGCGGATACGCAAAATAACCTTAACAAAATGTCGAATTTGCGGTTTCCATATTCGATAATTGGAAATTGGAAATAGGAAATCAAAAATATTTAAGGAAGACAAAATGTTGAAGTTTTTCAACCATACAGTTGAAGTTTTTCATGACATGCCCCAAGGAGAAACACGACTGTGTTTTCCTATTGGCAATTGACTTAGTGTTCAAATACAAATACTCCTTGAAACCCACTAAGACTGAAAACGATTTTCATTATATGCCCGTTCAGAGTTAAGATAAAAAATGAGTCTTCACTAAGTATTTTCAAAACCCCTTCCTTTAAAAGGTAAAAACCAAAGCAATAGTAATTTTTACGGGTTTATATCCAATGAGCTAAGAACCGTTATCACATAGTAGGCTAAAACAGTGGTGTAGACATAGCTTGGAATGTTCTTGAATATTTCAGATGCAAAACAAAGTAAAAATATATTATTGAATTTATTAGATAAAGAAATCATATAAGACAAAAAAATAATATGTTGCTGCAAGGTAATAGTGATAGTAGTGATTGCAGTGATCACATTAATACAAAGTCAGACAAAATATTGTGAGGATCATTTATTCAAGTGAACTCATTCAACTCATCACTTATTCGGTTTTGGATCTGTATCTCGAATGACATCCACAAGTTGAACATTTAGGATTGTAGAAATCCTATGTCATATGTTTTCCAATAACTGACATTTCAGATTCTAGAAAATTTACGTGTGAAAATAACGAACACGTTATGACCCTATTTCCAATTTTGTGACATATACAAAAATCCAATGTGTTCAAATACGAACATTTCCATGTTCCTAGTCCCAATATTTTATACTTCCTATTTCTGAGATTTTGGAATTCGAACTTTTCGCTTAAGTTATTCCTCCGCTAAGTTCATTCCTATTTTAAATTCGCTCTCTGTTATTTTTCATCGGTCTCTATGTAAATTTCATGGAAATTTGGTGTCTAAACTTGGTTTGATTCTATATATCGACCTGACAAGCTTGAAACAACATTTTTTTATTTCATTACCTAAAACAAGTAAATGAAGAAGTAAGCAGACATAAGTTATTATTTATATATAAATGTAATTTCAGAAATTGGGGAATCGAAAATCAGGATATAGGGTGTTCCTCATTGGAAAACATAGTTATAAAATTTTGAGAAATTAATAACAACAAGCACATATTTCACAAAATCAAAACTTAGGGTGTTCGTTATTGGAAAACATAGGATTTTTGGAATCCGAAGTATGAATGATTTGTGGTGAAGTTGGTGATGAGGTATTTTCAACCATGACATGTACAACTTTTATGTGTCTAATTTCAACAATTGATGATGATTCAGTTGATAGAAGAAACATGTATTTTCCTAATATCATCAAAACATTCATTACAGACAAGTTGGACAAACATTTATGTATCAAGTGAAGTTGTTGACGATGTATTTTAAACCATCACAATTACAACTTTTAGGTGTGCATTTCTGGAGAACGTATCTGTTCTAATTGAAAGAGTGAGAAGTAATTGTTTCTTGTAGATTCTCTAGACTATTTCAGCAATTGATGTTGAATCAGTTGCAAGAAGACACAGGTATTTTGCTAAGATTCCCATGAGTTGGTTTTCAGCATCATCAAAAGTGATCACACCATGAATATTTCTAGTTACATCTTCCAAGTCAACCTTTAGGATATATCGGTAGTCACATTCAACAAACTCCCCATCACATTTACCACAATTCTAAATGTTTCCTACTTTGTCAACAATCTTTTTCATGCATTGTATACCATCAAAAAAAAGAGGACATGCAAGGAAATGAAAGTCATCCATGTTAACATTTGTGATGGTTGCAGCAAGAGAATACTAAACCGCTTTTTTAGATGCTTGAAGAGTTTGTAGCTCATTGATGATAATGACTTTTCGACGAGCAGAATTAGAGGCACTGAATTTGAGACTCAAAGACATAGATGTTGAACGAAATACATTGTTATTAAACCATGTTTGGAGAAATGATGTTTGTTCAATATTTGGGTTTATAAATATAGTAGAGTTCGAAATAGTTCCAACAGATTTTCCATTAAAATCTGTAACATGACCGCCCTTGATCACTACTGCTAGAGGAGTAGGTAAACCACGAAGGTTGGCAAGCTTAGCTCCTTGAATTTGGAAATGCTCTCCCCAAAGTGTTATGTCAATATTGTACCCTGACATGTCACGAATTCCAATGGTTCTCCTAACAGTTTCAACACCATCTCGTTTTCGTATCGTGGATGTAGGTGAAACTGAAATGACAATTCCAAGAAGGTCAACCATGGAATTTACTGGTATGGTTTGAATCTCCTTAATAGTTGTAAATTTAAATCAACTTAAATGTATTAATGGATATTCATCTAAGCATGCTTGAATGGTTGAAGTGGAACCTAGAAAAATTTCGTTATGGCTTTTCAAATGGTTGAAAATTGGGTTGGATGCTTTAACTGTTCCATTTGATACAATGTACACTATTCCAATTTCTATTTGGTCATACAAAGAGAGTGTCAATTCATTGAATGCATATATATGTATTTCATTGTGTGAAGCATTAATAAGGTCAAAACCAAATACTTTTTCAAGATCCTCGTTGGTTTCCATATTCATGTATGTTTGTCTTGGAAGTAACTCACCCTTGAATGTTCCAAACTTTGGTAGAAGACGAGAGTGATGTGAATGGGATAGTTGATCTAGCTAAGTCAGGGTTTTGATTTTATTGAGCTAGTGTTTAGTGGAATAGAACAACTAATTTGAGAAGGAGAAGCTACAGGTAAGTCGTAAGGTGTAGGATCTCCAATAATTTCTACATCCACTTTCACAACCTCGAGTGCAATAAATGTGATAGTCCTGTGAGATGAAGTATATTAGACATGAATGCGAGACAAACATTGAATCCATGAATAATGTGAAACTGATTGAGAGGAAAAGAGAGAGGAAATTGAACATACGTTATATAACGTACAATGTTGCATGAACATTGGTTAATTTTGATTATAGTTCCTTGTTTAAGTTGTCCATTTTCTACAAGATTATTATATATAACTGGAAGAAGTAGCTTATGCTTGTGAAGGCCATCCGAAATAGAGATTCAGAACCAAATAGATGATGAGTTGAGTGAATTCACTTGGTTTATTGCGGAGACCTATACCAGCGGAGAAAGGTTCACAGAACCATGTAGCAATAGTGAAATAGAATCTTCAGTTACCATAGTCTCCATAACGTAATGGTTATTTTTCCCATGAAATGAAACAGAGAATGAAAATATATAAAAAAATTGGAATGTAACGTAATCATTTGTCCAATATAAAATGGATATATAAAAACAAATTTATTCACATTAACATATTTCATTGTTTTGGTTGTTGTTAATCATTAACATGTTTAATTACTCTAGTTTCAATATGTTTACGCTATAAACGTATCGAGTAGAAATCGTATGTTTTGAAATACAAAGATGTCCATTTTCCTATTGCTGATTGTCAACATTTTGGAATGTGGAAATGTATGTCCTATGTTTTCCAATAAGGAACATGATATATTCTGATTTTTTATTTTGCAACATATCCAGAAATCCGATGTGTTCAAATAGGGACATCTTGATGTTCCTATTTTGGATTTCCGACATTTATAATTGAAAATTCCCAATTTTACCTAATTTAAACTCAGGTTCAAACAAAGCAAAGATCCTAAATGAAAAAACTCATACCATATTTTCTCGCAAGTGTATTGGTCTGATTTCCGATTTTCGAGTGCGGAAATTGAAAAAGCATTTGTATCATTTATTTTTATCGTATTTCCCCATTTCCGATCTATAGATACATTTGAATAAATAACATTTGAACTCAAATACATTTTTAATTTGTTTACATTTTGCGAACTTGGAAAAGCATATTTTCCAATTTTGGGACATTTATGATTGCAGAAATCGTATGTTCGATGTTTTCGGATAACCGACTTTTCGTATTCTAGAAATTGTACGTGTTCAAATAGGAACAAGTCCACGTTACTATTGTAAATTTTTGACATTTTGGAATTGGGAAATTTATGGCTTATTTTGCAACCCGCAATCGGAAAATGGATGATTTTGCAACATACAGCAACGAAACTAGGCAGTAAGAATCAATTGAAACACAGGAAGGGTGTTTCACCATCTCATAAGGAACATTTTAAATTAGGAAAGATACATATGCCTAAAATTTTATTGACAGGCATGACATAACCAATACATTGCACAATCTTTTTGTAGCAAAGCAAGAGTCACATTCAATTAAAAAACAGCAACGATGTTTTACCATCTAATAAGCATGCTAAATGAAGAATTAAGCAATACCTGCAAATTTAGCGAGGTTCAAATTCTACCGATTTTGCGACATATACATAAATCCTATGTGTCCAAATACAAAGATGTCCATGATCCTATTTCCAATTTTCGACACTTCAATGTTTGGAAATCTATGTCGTATTTTGGAGCAATAAGGAACATGCTATATTTCGATATCAAATTTTGCAACATATCAAGAAATCGTATTTGTTCAAATAGGAACATGTCGGTATTCCTATTTCATACATTTGGGATTTCCAAATCACGATTTTCACGCTTTATTTTCATTGTTCTTATTATTTTCGCAAAATTTATTCCTCCGATAAGTTTATGCCTATTTTAAGAATCAATTGAAACACAGGAAGGGTGTTTCATCATCTCATAAGGAACATTTTAAATTAGGAAGAAAACTAATACCTAAGATTTTATTGGCAGGCATGACACAACGACCACATGCCACAATATTTTTGTAACAAAGCAAGCGTCACATTCAATTAAAACACAGCAACGGTGTTTCACCGTCTAATAAGCAAACTAAATGAAGAACTAAGGAATACCTGCAAATTTAGTAAATTTAGCAAACTTCAAAATATTCTGACGGATTTCAGAGTGTAGATGGAACACAACAAATAGTAAGAAATAGTGATTACCTGAAGGCCTCTTTATATGTGGGAACCAAAGGCGGTGCAGCAGCGAAAGCGATAAATGAAATATTGTAAGAAGACCTTATAGATCTTCATTAGATGAGGAAAATTGATGTAGCAACAAAAGCGATAAATGAAATATTGTAAGAAGATCTTGTAGATTGTCATTATATGAGGAAAATTTAAGACATAGCCCCATGTTTATTAGAAATGACAGGGTTTATTGCATTAATGGAACAACAATGCATTGATGAAGCATTAATGTGAATGAAGAGACATGGGAAAAGTGTCTTTCATCACCTGAACTAGCATTCAAACAAAACCATGACCAAATTGACACCAAACTGAAATTCTAAACGTACAAAAGCACTGCAGAAAATCATAGCCTAAACCCAAATAAACTGAAACTCAGAAAATCCTAACAAGGAAAAAATCTTTGCAAGAGCTATTCCAAATTAAGAGAAATGAACTGCAAAATTATCTGAATGCCTCAATTGAAAATAATTTCCAGCACCAGTCGTTTAGGACAACATATAGAAGTGTAGTGAAAACACGGAATCCATATGTCGAAAAAACAGGGTAAACACCAACTGGAAAGAAGGATCCATAATTGAAAATTAATGCATCGAGTCCGTCAACCCATTCAGGCACAAAAACAGATAGAAGTTTCATGAAAACATGCAATACACCTCATGAAAAATGATGGTACGAATCAAATCCATACGAACATACAGAATAAATCCTGAGCGTTTTCAGAATGTGTACTTAACCGATCAACTCCATGCCTCCTTTCTCCACTCCTAAAGTCCATGCTCCATCCCTTCCTGATTATGGAATATAAGAACCATGAAATTTAACCACGATGTGACGTAACAAAATTAAAAACCTGCAATTATCGGTATCATTGCAGAAACACCGCATGGTCCGATTTCGAATTTTGCAAGATTGGATTTTCGACATTTTCGATAACCAAAATTTCCTATTTTCAAATAAAGAAACGTCGAAGATATTATTTCTGACTTTCGACGTTGGTGTATCGCAAATCGGTGTGAAAACCCTATGTAAAACTGCGTGAAAAAAAAATGAGGCTTGAATTTGACAATTTTTATTTTCCTTGCCATAAAAAAAATTGTATATGTGAGTTTTGAATTTGGTACTTGTTGCAATAACCTGAATTTTCTCTACGGTTCTTTAATCTCCACCAAATCTAGAGCTAAACCGAAAAAAAATAACATAGAGAGAGTTTAAGATAAGCATGGACTTGGCAGAGAAAGATATTACGTGGAAAGAATAGGAACAGACTTAATAAAGGCTGACACAAAAACCAACTGATCAACTCCATGCCGCATTCTTCCATCCCTACAGGATCACGGGATACAATAACTAGAAATTTTAACGAATAATCTCGCCAATAACCAGGCGACACATGCTAGGATGTTAATGTCCAGGGAGATGAGGACTCTTTTAGGACAGCTTCTTTCATTGAGAAAATGCCTACGGCGTAAATATGTACCATACCTAACTTTCTTAAAGTATTTTTGTTTTAAAATACTTTAACTTTTTAATATAAAAATATATTTCTAATTGAATATCAAATGACATAAATGACTTCTTTATTGAAATCTTTATCTTATATTCACTTATTCTAAAAATGTGCCCGTACCTAAATTATATATATAATATATACAATAGTCTAGATTATAGAGTGACTAGACAACCTAAACTACTTTAGAGTGACAAGTATGATACTCGAGTTATTGTGGCTACAAAGTAGTTCAATAATCGAGACTCTGAGTTATTGTGGCTCTGGAGTAGTTGGATTTAATTAATGCATAGGTTTGATCACCATCAATCTATGTGCATTTTTTTATATTATCTATTGAATGTTATGACTGGATTTATCTAAGTATGGTGTATAATTAATAAAAAAAAATGAAATTTCTAGTTATAATAATTTCAAAGTTATTTTGTTAATTACGAGGCTTGACAATTTTGATTTCCTCCTATATTATGCTTAAATACCCTTTTAGCTTTCTTCAATATTTTATCCTTATTTTGTTAGAAATGAATCTAAAATATGTTGAAACTTCAAGCACTTTTTAGTAATAATATGTCATGGCCAAATTTTGATTTTTGATGGAAATGTCTTGAAAATTCATGTACATTAATAACTGAACTTGATGACTTGTAGTTCAAATATCACATACAAGTAATCAAACATACTAAAAATAGATGAATACAATTGACATATTATGGCTAAAACCACCAGTACAAAAGGTGAAGGGTGTTCACAAACTCATCAAGATGCCAGATATGAAATATCTCTCACCCACCAAAATCATCACTATCTACAATTCAGACATCCAATCCAGATCCTTACACCAAATGTAGATGGGTATTCTGCAAAAAGAATTATTTCATTTTGTAATTCAGATGTTCAGTTGTTGGGTTGTCATTTCTTGCATTTTCTTAAATGTTTCTAGCAAAGTGAATGGTTGTTTGTAGGAGGAAATGAAATCTCTTTTGGCTTTTAAAAACAGTTTAAATGATCCTACGTGGTGTTTGGTTTCTTGGAAAGCTTCATTCAGCTACATCCAGTGGAAATGTGTCTCCTGCGACTGCCTAATCGACCACGACGTTGTATTGGATTTACATAATTACAGTTTGAATGGTGTCTTGTGCCCTTAAAACATGATTAACTTCATGGATTTGGAGCATTTGGATGTTAGATTCAATAATTGGACTGGCTTACCTATTCCTACAAAGATGGGTCTTTTGAAAAGATTGAAATACCTCAACCTGTCAACAGCTGGTTTTGCATGTACCTTGGGAGAGGTGACGATTGAGACAATTAACTTGTGTTACCGCTCAGTCATAAAAAAATTACTTTCAAGACTCGACATATTTTTACTTGTCGGGTAAATATTCAACCAATACTTTGACATGTCTAACTTTGACCAAAATTTCAAGAGGCCTAACTTCGACCATACATTTTAAAATTTTAATCTTTGACCAACCACTTTTGGTGGAGACACTTTTACGAGATTTGACTCGACACCTTTTTTACCTCAACAAAACTTAATCAACTTTGATCACACTTACTTGACTTCTACAGCTTTTACCTTGAAAACACTTACTCAACTTTGACTGGTTTACTTGACTTCTATAGTTTTTACCTTGAAAACACTTAATCAACTTCGGCTGGTTTTTGCTTCGACCACACTTACTCAACTTTGACAGCTTTTACCTCGACAACACTTTTGGTTCCGACCAACTGACTTCGACCGAACCACTTTTATTCGAACTTTTATATAATATATTTCTTAGTATAAAGACTTATAATATGAAAAAAACTTTTCCACAAATCGTAACTTGGGGTAAAACTCAACATGCCTATATTACTACAGACTCACAATATCATATAACCAAATATTAAGTAAAACTTTTGTCGAGCACTTTGTTGTAAAAACTCAGACTTTTACAAGTTGAAATATTTATGGATTCTTTGTGTCTTTCACTAAATGGTAAATATAAACAACATTTACTCAAGTAATTCCGGAGAGAATGTGCGGTTAAACAAAGCATGTAGTCAATCATAAACCATGGATTTATATTTCTTGTTAGTACATAACAAAGAACTATAACTCCAAATACAAACTTGAAAATTTTCAAGGATGTTTCACCTCTTATAGATCTTTCGCTCTCAACACTTTCCAACACATAGAGCTTGAGCTTTTGTACTCTCCACAATGTTTTTCCTTCTTCTCCACTATTTAGAATTCTCTCTTTTGTATCTTTTTCTTCTCTCTCAACTTCTTCTTCTTTATATAGATAGACTAACAAGGAGCTTCTCTTATAAGTTTTTGACTTAAATTTAAAGATTGTAATAACTATCTACCTAGAAAATTATCTTCATAATTTTAATTCGTCTTCTTTATATATGAGAGATATGAACACTTCAACCTGTTAGAGAGAGTGAAAAAACATGACCTACTACAGACTTCAACAGATTTGGCTGAGATGATAACAGGATCAACGAGTAATTAATATTTCCATCACTCCCCCTTAATTATGAGAATATGGGGATCTCAAAACAAAATATTACAAAATATTTCAGAGCTTTAAACTTGCTTTGTGCATGAAATTTCACTAAGAATAACTTTTCATTCAAAGATAACTTCACGGATACTGGAACGTATCCTTTGCTAATGGTTTTGTAAAGATGTTTGCAAGCTAATCTTCAAACCCGCAAAATTATAAGCAAATTTATTTATCGTTCACTAATTCTCTTATGAAATTATACCTTCTGTCGATGTGTTTGGTTCTCTTGTGGAACACATAGTTCTTTGATAATGCAATGTCTGAATTGTTGTCACAGAAAATGTTTGTTAGTTATTGCTGATTCTGCGAAAGTTCTTTTAAAATTCTCTACATCCAAATGACTTGACATGCAGTGCTTGTAGCTATGACATACTCTGCTTCAGTTGAAGATAGAGTTACTATGGGTTGTTTCTTTGAATCCCATGGCACAACACCTATACCAAAATGAAATGTATACCTAGATGTACTTTTCTTTTCATTTGTGTTGCCTCTATTGTCATTGTCAGTGTATCCAATGATTTTCAAATTTTCTAAGGTTGAATACATTATGCCAAGGTCCTTTGTGCCACTTACATACCTCATAATTATCTTGTCTTCTTTCCAATGAGATTCTTTTGGTGACTCCATGAATCTTGAGATCAGACTTACTCCATACATCATGTCTAGCTTTATCGATGTTAAATACATAAGGATACCAACAAGCCTTTTAAATTGTGTAAGATCTACTGTTGATTAATCATCATCCTTACTCAATTTTAAACATGCTATTATTGTGTTGATTCCTAGAAAATTATGAGGTACCGAAAGTAGGGATTCTCCCTGGTAATCGATCCCAATTAGATCATACAACGTTTGGTATGGGGAATATGTTCGGTTAATGGTCTGTCTGCCATAGATTTAATATGCTTTAAATTTTTATCAGTTAAGACCCGATTCACTGTTTATGTTGTTTTCTTTAATTTAATTATGAAATGAAATGCCTAAACTAAATGCATGTAATTGATAAACAGAAACCTCACAAGTGATGCATAGGTTCTTACCTCCCGTCTTACCATTCTCGTTTTCTCAATTACCTTTTAAGCCTAAGGCTAAGCTAATATATTCTATGCTATTTTACTCTATCCCCGTAGGGAGAGAATTTAAAATTAGAGCAATGCATTGCAACTATTCAATTCAATATCAGAGATAGCTATTTCAATTTCATATGCATATTCACAGCGAAAATAATATCAAAGAAATATTTGACATAATAAAACATTCATTACTCATTTCATGCACAGACATTTACATAAGAAGAAAAATCATTCATAACCAAAGAAGTAATTTAGAGAAGTTAGAATGATCTCGCAGATGTACATAAACAAGAAGAATTAATTCCACATTGTAAAATTCCACACATCCCAAGAATATTCTTGTGCATGCCTTTCCCAGCAAATAGGTCCTTCTTTATTAGCACAAAAAAAGAGCTCTTACAAAATAGTCTAGCCCTTCTTTGTGCTATCAAGAGTCCCTTTACTCTACTCCCTATCTCTATTTATATTACAATTACAATTTGTCATATAGTGACTCGTCGATTACCCTAACCCTAGGGATTCCAAAATTCATCCTCTAGTGCTTTACATTAGGAAAATGCCAAAAATATATAAAATAAAAAACTTTCAAGTGGTCCCTGCCAAGCTAGACACATATTCTCCCCATGCGTTAGCCTCTTCTACAATAGTTTTGTATTTTATTGTCTCTAATACTTGCATGGTCACTTCATGCATTGCCAGCTATGTCTCTACATGTGTCACCTTTTCTGAGGTTGACATACACACATCTTCTAAAATGTAAGCGCTGAAAGATGCTTGCTCAATCCAAGTGTTAATATCTTCTTCGTTGACAACTTTGATTTTCTGGATGTATTGTATGTCTTCTTGTAGTCTACTTGCAAATGCGCCATATGTTGGTCCTTGCTTGGAAGCTCGATGATCTTTGGAACCAAATAAATCTTGCATTTCTCATGGAATTTATGTATCCTTTTATAGAAGTCCTCACATTTTCCCAAATTTTTTGCAATTTCGTTGTTTAACCTCAGGGAGGCTTTCATGGAAAACTCTAGAAGTGATATTTCTGTTTTAGGCTTTCTGTTGTTCTTTGTGGCAGATGTTCCAGAAACTTTGAGTTAGCTTCTATCTAGGTCAACTATATTTTGACCTTTTCTCTGACCTCCATCAGTCCTTTTCTAAAATTCATAGATTTTTCTACAATCACCTTTAGTCTTGTTATTATTAGCCTTACTTTATAAATCTCACATGTGAGATTAACTTGATCCTGATGTATCTTTCTTTGAATTTTTCGGGCTTGGTAACAAAAAAGGGTTGATGTCCTGCTTCTTCTCATTATCTATCTTCAACCGATTTTACATAGATCCCTTATGCTCCACCAATTATTCTACTCAATTTTACAGTTATTCAACTTGTTGGTTTGCCTCAAATTCTCTTGACTCCAGTTGGGAGATTCTGGATTCAAAATCATTTCTATCTCCCTCCATTATTACTTATTGGACATTCATTGCTTCCTAATTCTCGGTCTCCAAAGACTGGTACTCTCTTTGGAGTCTTTCCTTTTCCAACAAGACAGAATCATGCCTACTTTTTAAATATATGCCCTCTCCTCATAGTTTCACCACACTATCCTTCAACTTAAACATCTTCTCCTTGTGGTGTTGCACGTATTCCATCAATCGATCAACTTTCTCAGTGCTAGCCTGTGCAGCTGCTATATTTATTGAGTTCATGAATTTGGGGTCTCTGTGAGTACCCTCCATTATGGTGTCTTCGGTGCCTATTACCACGTCATCTTGCATGCCAATATTTAACCACTTCTCCAACCTTCTTGTGATGGTATTCCTTAATTTGTAAAAAATGATGGTATCTAAGTGAGATATCGTGTACTGCTTAGATGGATTAAATGGAGTAATCCCAAGATCTACAAAAGGAATGTGACCTCCTATGATTGTTCCACTTGATGAATCAGGAGGTTCTGGGTCCATTGGGTTATTATGGGATGCCTCTCGATCTAAATCTTCCTTAGTCCTGTCCTTTTATTCTTTTATTCTTAGTTCTTCATCTACTTCTTCGGATTCCTTTTGTGCTCTTTCTTCTTCTTCTTTCTTTAATATTTCTTCTTCTTTCTGCTTTTGGGATTCTTCTACTTACCTTCTTTCAGCCTCTTCTTTCTATTTTTTCTCTTCCTCTTCCTCTTCCTCTTCCTTCTACTTTTTCTCTACCTCTTCCTTCTACAACCTTAAAGCTTCATCCTTCTATTTCTGTAGCTTCATTTCCATAGTAGTGATTTCGCCTTAGCTTCTGTTGACACCACTCTTCTTTGTAAATATATTTCTTAACTCAGTTAGAATTCATTATATTATTATTCATAATGAATTTTGACGGTCACGCAATGTTCTTCGACATTTCCTCTGCTATCATTTCTTTGGAAACTTTTCTCCCCAAAATTAAAAGTTTCCAAATCTTTCACAAAATAAACAACACCTTTTACCTTGGATAATTTGTATCCTTTGATGTAGAAAGGAAGATGGGGAAAGGTTTCCTTTTTCATATCATGTAGGAATTTACCATCTCCATTTAAGAACACTTGCCTCACTACCCCTTTATGGACTACATAGTCTATGGCATACTTTGGAAGTAGGGATGGAGATCTGGAACATCCATACATTCTCAGGTACATTCCTTCCTACGAGAAAAAGTAGTCTTCGTACTCACCGATAACCTCCATGGATTTATCAGATAGGAAGTTTGGTTCTTTGAGGAAAATTATCTCATAAAGAGGAATAAGGAATTATTCATAAATGAGTTTGTAAAATCCTTTGTACTTATGAGCCCAGAGAATTTGATAAGCAACATAAACAAGAGACTCAGTCTGGGTACAAATACACCCAAGCTTAGAAAAAGGGTTCCTGCATAAAATGCAATCGATAAGGTAAGATGACAGATAAAACACAGCCCTATTATGGCTTATACCTCCCTGTGCGATTGCTACATAGGATGATAGACTGTCTGATATGATGTCCTCCCAGTTAAAAATTGTTCCCTCAAAGGCTATATAATATATTATAGGAACCCAGTTTAATTTATACATGTTTCCATTGGCTTGACTGAAAATATTATTTAGCATCAAAGATATAATCATGAATGGGGTTCGTAGGATTTGGGACTCATAATCCCCACTTTCCTTTTATGCAATTGTTTCCCTGGAATTATCATTTTCTTGGCACATTCCAAGGGATCAATATTTATCCCTTTAACCCAATCATTGGTCATCATGACCTGAGCAGGGGGTAGCTCATAGGCCAATGTTATGTAAGCTAGGGTAATGTTGGCCTGATTTTCTGACCTGGGCCAACTAAGGAGAAATAGTCCACACAAAGCACTTAAAACAGCCCTCAGTGTGTTTGGAATAACTAAATCTCGTAGGTTATGGTCTCCTACTACCAGCTGAATTTATCCTCTTAAGGAGAATATAAAAACTCAGCAAAATGTACTAAATTACTGCTTAAAATAAATCCTAGAGTTAGTTTTCTAAATTTAAGTTATCCTAAAGTGCTTTCTTAAGGAAAGCCTACTATTTTGGGGTTTTTTTTTAAATTTTTTGATTAAAAAAACTATTTTAAATTTTAACAAACTAATCTAATTCTATTTAACGACTATTAAAATAAACTAAGATAAAATATGAATTAAAATTAAACCCTATCTCAGCTGAGAGAAAACTTTTAGATTACTATATCAACTATCAATTAACAATTATAAATAACAAAGTGAAATAAATCATACAATTCTAGATAAAGAAACTATCAGAACTGTTATCACCAATAACACTATGTTTAATAGAATTTACAAAACACGGAGAATAAAATAAGAAATTATTTTATTCACTCTATAGATGCATTTGTCAACAGATAATCAAAATTCAACATTAAAATCTGTATATAAAAGATATAATAACTTATCATTCAAAACAGCTATCAAAATATAGATGTAATCAAAAAAAGCTATGAAAATGTAATACTATTCGATCACAATCATCAACAACATTTGAATAATCATGACATTGACAGTATCAATAACAGATATCAATATTGAGTGACAAGAGTAATTGAAACTATGTTGATGCAATGAAAACTAAGTTCAATTGCACATAGATTTAAAGTAAGAAAATTGCTTTTGAAATATATATATATAATAACAAAGAACTGAAAACATAATTTGGTACCAGTCTTTGATGTCTCAATGGTAATCATCCACGAAGAAAACTTCAGTAGATTAATCAAAACCAGAAATGTATTATATGTTTCACAAGTATTTTCTGTCATACTCCCATCCACCCCTTCTACAACGAGATTGCTAGCTTATATAATAAGACTAATAACTCCTTCCAAATTTTGTGTAACAACTATTCTAAAAATATCAATTTAGTTTCTAATAGTTATTACATAATAAAGACAGAGTCTTCATCATCGTTCTGTTGCATTCCTCAAAGAAGGGCACCTGGGAAACTCAATTACAACTTCCATAACTATGAAACGCAACTCGTCCATGTTAAAAGCATCCATATCAGTTGAATTTGTAACAACCTCAACCTCCATTGAAAAATATTAATGAAGTCGAATAGCATCAAGCTCAAAAGTTTATCCAACAACAACACCTGCAAGAATCGAAACCATGCATGAGTTTTATAATTAATGTAATAAATATAAAACAGAAATAATAATAAAATCTAATTTAATGATGAACAATGCCTGCAGAATCTACAATTCTGTGGGCATGCTAATTACCTGATTTTGTTATTTTCCCAAAATTGTAGCAAGTAACATAATTTTTAAGAAGAGACTAGCAATTTGGTAGCCCGATGAGCTTCTGACAATTTTGCTTTGAATACCAGAATTTTGAGCTTTTGATGCTTTGTTTTCTCAAGCAACTGCTGATTCATTATTGTCATGGATTTCTTAGTGGCTTTGTATCTATCCTTTTTCATTTTCATTTCTTTCCATTTACTAATCCACGACAATAATTCATCTTTAATAGATTTGATTTCTTCTTTCATATTCAATTCACTTGAATGTAGTTCCCTTAACTCTGTTTTCAACTCGGTAATTTTGTCCTTTAATATCTGTTTAAGAGTTAATCAATTTTCTCCTTTGCCTCTAACAGGTGAAGAATCACCAGTAAACGAAATTTTCTATTTAGAATCATAGGGAGAAGAATGATCAACGAATTCATTTGTCGATGACATAATGGGACGACTCATTTTAACATGATGTTCATCGTTGCCAAGAGAAATCCCATGAACTAGGGATAATTCATCATCTTCACTATCAATTTTGATCAGAGGAGACTCTTTATGTTGCTGAGTAGTAACTAGAATGAAAGCTATAGTCATACTTCGAGTAAATCGTCGTGTACCAACAGACATAGAACCCTTTGGATTAGAATCTTTTCTATCACAACAGACTTCTGCTAACTGTTCAAGTTTTTGTGTAGATTCATCACAAGGTTTTTTAAGAGTGCACAGATCAAAAAGGAATTCAAGAGTAACAGAATCATATTTTTTAACATTCACTGATTTAGTATCCACCTTTGTAGATTCACCGTAACGTTTGACAGATGAAGATGGGTCCATATTAGTTCCAGCATTTAATGGATCAATTTTATTTGGAACATCATTACCAATATGGGTATCTAAAGGCTAACTTGTTTTTTATAACTTACTAACCCCTGGCTCAGCTTTATGAACATCATCGACTTCATATTTTAATGAAGCCCTACGATTTCTATGATTTTTAGGAGGAGTATTAGGCCAATACTGTGTCGACCCTAGCTTGTTTTCAGCCAATAATTCATCCCAAGATCTACCAATAAGGGATAAGTGGTGTTGAACCAAAATCTTAATCAAACCATGGTGGAACAAGCTTCTATCAAGATTTCCTACAGTATTTTGCACAGAGTGTGCCATTTTCTTCAAGCTTTGAAGTAAGTAGGAAGGGAGATTAAGTTTACAACCCTTCAAAGCTAATAATAATCTAAAATGATAATAATGGATCTGAGAGAGGCAGCTGTCACAGGAAATATACCTAACTAAAAATTCATAAGACGCTTTCCATTTTGGTTTTAGGAATTTAACAGAAACCCCAAATTTTAACTTTGCATTAGTAGGTAAGGGTAAAAGCAATTACTTGCACCTTTTTTTATCAACCTTTCCTCCTTTAAACCAACGCTCTCCAGTCTGGGAAGCTTTGTTGCTTCTAGAATTTTTTCTTCATCAATTATAAACTGAAACCCCCCATTTTGAGCTACATTCTCCTTCAGGCTTAGAGCAAATTGTCTGGTGACTTCAGTATTATGACCACTAAAACGTCTAAAGAACAAACCCCAACCTATCTTTTCAAATAATGCAGTAACTTCCTCATTAGCTTCCACCAGTTCAGGCTCTAAGATCTCAAATCGACTAAGAGGATCCATTTTCTCATCACTACAGAGACCTCCTATCCTTTAATCATAGATATATTCCATTTTATTTAGTTTTAAAATAAGAGATCACTGCCCAACATGGTAACCAAATGGCAATGTCAGTCACAAAGATTATCAAAAAATGAATCGGTTGGCTCGTGATGAGACCTTTTATCTCTTGAACTTATGACCAAGAGCCACTATCAGTTTCCTGATAATGTCATACCGATAATATTTATGATCCTAATCAAATCGAATTATTAATAATACCTTTTGTCTCCTATTTTAAAATTTAGAAAATTTTATTAAAGGGAACAGATCTAGAAATTTTGCAGATTATAAACCACTTAAAAGAAATGACTGATAATAGAGATTAATAAAGATTTTCTAAGTGTCGAGCTTTGAAAAGGCATTAATCAACCATCTTAACTATAAAGAAAAATAGGTTATGGGGAATAATCTAAATCATACTCACAAAGATTCTCCAGCAATGATAGGTTCTTAATATACTAAAAAAAAATTTGATCACTCTGAGCTAATTTAAAAAGGTTCAATTTATCACAGCAATCTTAATCTAATGAACAAACTAGGATTTAAGCCACAGGGCTTATTTATTTACAAATTCCCTCTCAAATAAGACAATATATATAATATTGAAAAGACATATATTACTTATTTACAAATATCTTTTCAGACTAAAGGATTCTTACTATTCAGTCTAATGAAAGTATGTACATAAATTGAAAGATTATGATGAAAATTAAAGAAAATGAAAGTTAAAATGGATTTTAGGAATATTTACAAATCCAATTTTGAATGTACATGAGAAACAAGATTTTGCAATAATTTTTTCTGATGAAGGATTGTATAGAAATATCAACAAACTTATAAAGTTTTGCAATGATAATATGTACAGAAAACTAGCTCTAAAATTTTTTAAAATTATTTATAAAAGAATGATTGAAAATAAAAGAAGAAAAGTTGTATAGTTATGAACGAGTTCATGCACAAATTATACATAGGTTCAAATCCTAATGCAATCAGCAGAAATATTTTTTTAAGATCAGTCCATTAACCAGAAATGTTTCAGATTGACCTTCTAATGTTTGCAGACAAAAAGTACTTTGACCTAACTTCTCAGCAATGACAAATGGACCTAACCATAGCTTTTGGAACTTGGTATGATACCATTTCTCCTCATGAGATTTGTCCCATTTTAACACCAAGTCACCTACCTGAAACTCTCTATTAGAACTTAAGGACTGGTCAAACCAGGACTTAACAATTTGTTGATGTTTTACGAAATGTTGTTTTGACCTATCTCTTTCCTCAAGTTTTATTAAAGTGTTATCCTTTTCTCCATAGCTGAAAAATATTCATCCTGAACAAACTGGGCTAACTGTAAAGAAGGTAAAAATAAATTTGGTGGTAAAATGGCCTCGGTTCCATAAACCAGGAAGAAAGGTGAATTACCTATTGAAGCTTTAGGAGTTACTCTGTCTGCCCAAAGAGCATTAAACAACGCTGTGTGCCAATCACGATGGTGAATTGAAATAGTTCTTTTAAGAATTTTCAACAAGTTTTTATTTTTTGATTCAGCTAAACCATTTTCATGAGGATGATAATTAGCTGAATATCTAACCCTGATACCATTCTCCAAGGCAAATTGAGTTAACTCAACTGATTAAAAATATGAGGCATTATAAAAAACAAGGGAATCTGGAACACCAAATCTCGTTATGATAAAAGATTCTAAAAATAAGATAACCTGATTGGTGTTTACAACCATTAAAGGTGCAGCCTCTTCCCAACGAGTAAAATAATCGGTTGCAGTTATAATGTATTTATGTTGCATAGAAGAGGGAGGAATTATTGGTCCTACTATATCAATACCCCATTGCTAAAAATGCCTTTCTACTAAAATAGGTTGTAAAGGAAGATCAGACTTCTTAACTCTACCTGCAGCAAGTTGGCATTCTTGATATTTCCTGACAAAATCATAAGAATCTCTAAATAAAGTAGGCCAATAATAGCAGCCCTAAGAATCTTATGTGCCGTAGTTTCTCCACCAAAACGACCACCTGCTGTTCCAAAATGTAATTATTTCAAAATCACTTCTGTTTCATCTTTGTCTAAGCATCGAAGTAAAACACCATCTGAATTTCTCCTAAAAAGAATATTATCAATTAGCAAATAAGGAGCAGATTTCAGTCTAAGTGATCTCGTTTTCCTTGGTTCAAGGTAATTAGGAGTAGTTCATGTTTCCAGAAGTGTCCTTAAATCTGTGTACCAAGAATCTTGTGGTGGAGGATAAAAGTAAATTTCTCGATTTAGTAATACTTCATCAATGACAGCTTCGGAACTGTTTTTAGGCAGATAAGCTACTTCAGTAGCAAGTTTACATAATCCTTGACCCTTTACTACCGTTAGAGGTTTAATTTCCAAGTCATACTCTTGAAGAGTTGTCATCCATCGTGCTCTTTTCTCACACAAATATTTATGTACTAACAAATTTCTGACTGAAGGGTAAGGAACTATCACTTTAGTTCTAGATTTCAATAAATATGGATGAAAGTGTTTAACAGCTTTGAACACAGCAAAAGCTTGCTTATCAACCTCATCATATTTAAGTTCAGCACCTTTAAAATTTGAGTTCATAAAATAAATTGGTACTTCACTATTTTGCTGGTTTAGCTGAGTTAAGACTGTTGCATATGATATGTCAGAGGTGAAAGTGTACAATATGAAGTATTTGTTAAAATCTGGGCTTAAAAGACTAGGGGCTTCTGAAATGCTTCTAAAATTCTCTGAAAATATTCTTTTTCTATTTTTCCCCAATTAAAAATAGCATCCTTCTTAATCATTTTTTGTAAAGGACGGATGATTTCTGAAAAACTGGGGATAAATCTCTTAACAAAGTTTATTTTATTGAGAAACGATTGCATTGCTTTTTTTCTAGAAGGGTAAGTTATTTTTGAGATATCTTGGGTTCGTTCAGGATCAATCATGATCCCATGTTTTGAAACCACATGGCCTAATAAAATACCTTCTGAAACAACAAATATTGTTTTCTTTGGATTTAAAGAAACTCCAAATTTCCTACAACGTTCAAATAATTTTCCAAGATGATTAATGTGATCATGTCGACATTTATAAAATATAGTAACCTCAGCTAGATAGACAAATACTAAATGATTAATTAACCCTCTAAAATCAATATCCATTACTCTTTGAAAAGTTGCCCCAGCATTGATTAACCCAAAGGGCATCTTTTTGTAAGCGTATGTTCCCCATGGAGTTATAAAAGCTGTTTTCAGTTGATCATCTAGGGAAACCAATATTTGGTTATATCTTGATAAACCATCAAGAAGTGATAGTATCTCATACCCAGAAACTTTCTGAAGGATTTGTTCCATGGGAGGAACTGGGTAATTACCTTTTTTAGAGGATTTATTAAGATTACGAAAATCAACACATAATCGAATATCACCGTTTTTCTTCCTAACTGTAACCAAATTAGCTACCCATTGAGTATGTCGAATAGAAAAAATAATTCTAGCAGCTAGAATTTTATTTAATTCCTTCTTAATTGTAGGTTCTAGTGACAGATGATACTTTTTAAGTTTCTGTTGGAAAGGTTTTGATTCTTGTTTTATTGGAATAATGTGTTGCATGACTTGTGGATTAAAAGTTTTTAAATCATCATATGTCCATGCAAAGACATCCTTGAATTCTTTAAATAATTTTATGAGTGATGATTTTTCCATAAGAGTGCAGTCTATTCAAAAATTTACCATTTGAGGATTAAGTTCTGTTCCTAAATTTATAGTTTCATATTTCATTTGTGAACTATTGGTTTTACAATTAGGAATAGACTTAAATTTATCTTGAATATCAAAAAACTTTTCTAATTTCAAAACTAAGTTAGGAATCAGTTTTACCTTCTCAAAAGTTTTTTCAATTGAACAAAAATCATTTATTACCAAAAAATCCCGCAAATTTTCGTCATGTGTGACTTCATCAATGGCTAAATCTTTGAAAGTATCGTCATTTGTTAAGAAATTCAACACCTACAAATTATTATCAAAAACACGCCAGTTAAAAATATTATCTAGTATAGAAGGCCTAAAAATTAATTCAACTGAAAAGAAATCAGGTGTAAAATTCCCACATGGAATCAATTTTGATGCTACATTTGCTAATAAATATGCTTCTTGATTCTTGAATCTTGGAACTGAAATTACATTGAATGCATCAAAATGTTAAATGAGATTCTATACCTCTCGTTGATAATTCTACAAAGGTTCAGAAATGCAATGAATATAATTATGGACTTGCTTGACGATGATTTCAGAATCACCATATGCAACTAGCACTTTAATGTCCAAATCAATTGCTTTCTTCATACCCTGAATTAGTGCTTCATGTTCTACAGTATTATTTGTACAATTAAATTCAAGCCTACATGCTATACATGTTTTATTTCCTTTTGGATCAATTAACAAGCAACCAGCTCCTGCTCCTTCTTTAGATTTTGACCCATCAAAATATAAAGTCCAAGTAGAACTATTTGCAACTACTTTACTTTCAATAATATTTACATAATTACGACTATCTACATTATTTACAATTTCCTTGAATGAAGAATCATGAGAAATAGTTGTAACATTAAGAATTTCTTATTGTTGTTTATTATTAGAGAAAGCAGAATTTTCAGATTTAAAATTTCTGAACCCAAGTTCATACATATAATTCCCCATTATCGAATTTAAAAATAAAATAGGTTCACTGTGATCATGTAATTCTGTCATTGTGTGTTTCAGCTATCTTTCTTTGTTTATCATAATTTGATTTCATTTTCCATTTTTAGGCAACCATAAGGTTGACCAATCTGTAGCAAAGAATCCATTCAATTGCTGAGACCAATCCCTACTCAAAAACAACCCACATGCATCAGGAATGTCGGCAACCACAATATCTATAATTTGAAAAACTAAAGGGTTACAAGCAATCCTAACTAGAACATCTTTCATCTCACCTACAATTCTCACATTCGTTCTATCTAGTTGAGTAATCTATGAATTTGATGGAACATACTTTCCATTCAACCTTTTTTTTTAACAAAAACTAAAAAAGGATTTTATAAAACAAGATGTGCACAGCCATTCATTACAGCATTGGGAAGACAAAGTATTCCTGCAGATCAAAATTGCTACACAGAAGGCTTATCCTGGGGTTTTCCAAAAAACTACACACAGATTTTTTCCAAAATAGTGAATGTCTCGGGTAGTATATACCCTTATAAACTGATTACATAATAAAAGATAGTATAACATTTAACCAAAAGAAGAAGATTAAGGGTTGCCTCTAAAATTCCTGGGTTGCACTACAAACTCTTCCTCCATTGGGTGCTCAGCTTCTGCAGTTGCTCCATTCACCCTGCTTCCCTAATTCATGGTAATCAGACACTCAAGATCTTCCTGTATCCTGTCCACTTTGCCCATAATCTCTCGAAGGTTACTTTCATTATCATCAATCCGAGCGTCGTGGTTACTAATCTGCAAAGAGGTGTAGCTCACTGTTTCTCCCATGCTTTTGATTTCCCGCGCTATTTCTTTGTTATCCATGACTCCAATTGTTGTCATTTCATATAGACGTCGCAGGTTCTTCTTTATATCCATTATTCCTACGCTTTCACCAACCTGAGAAATTCTCCCAGCTTCAGCAGAGATCTCAATGCAAGCAAATTGACTATACAAGGAATGAGCAGCGAGGACACAGTCCTGATTCTCAACCCAGGGAGCACTAAGAAAACGACTGAGCACTGTGAGCTCTTGCTGCAACATAGAACCCTGCAACATAGAACCCTGGTGCCTTTCTGTACATACCAAAGTACCCACAGCACCTTCCTGCCACCCAGTGCAATGACAACCCAAGACTGAACTCTGTCTCAAACTACCAGAATGCGTAAGATTTGTTCCAGATCCAAGGCCTGAGGACCCAGACGCGGAGGGGAGACTACAATGGAAATTGGAGAAGGCTGCTAGAGGAAGCCTCTCCTATACAAAGGAACAAGTGAGAGGGAGATCTTGCCACAGGATGCCTAGCAGCATTCCTCCTTCAACACCTGCTACTACATTCAGAAGAATTCACATAGCTTCAGGAGAACCAGAGCCAAGGTCCAAAGCAAAGGAAATAAGCATGTTGATGTAGGGGGACGGCATAGAATAATGGGCGAGGTGATAGCGAGCATGTGAAGGAGGATAGCAATTAAACAAGGGCCAGATGGTCATAAAGGCTGCTGGAATCGAGATATAGAGCAGGAAAGAACTAGACCACGCGGCAGAGGGTGGAGAGCTGGCGCGATAGCTTAGTAAATGCTTGGAGCCGTCGAGAAGCTGGGAGGAGTGGAGGCCAGCTGAGTGGAAGTGATGTGGGGAGAGGGGTAGAGGGGAGGAGGGAGGGAAAAGGATAAGGGGAAGGGGATAGGAAAATAGAAAGGGTCTTAGGGAAATGAGGAAGGAGGGATAAGGGAAAAAAATTAAGGAAGGGGGAGTGAAGAAGAGTATAGGAGGAGAATGAAGGGGGCCTTTATGGATTCCAAAATATTGGAGGAGGGTTAATAACTTCACTGTGGTATTCTACATAAAGAGAGGTCAGAGAGGGGGCTTCCAACACCACATTTAAGAAATGAATTTGAGGATAGGATGGTTTCTATCCTGACTGTAATGACCTTGTGGGAGAGTGGCGCCCACATTATCCAAACTGTCCGCTGCATTATTATTGTGCCGAAGGAAGTGGAAAGCCTCATAGGATTTAGGCATGAGAAGTTTATCTTTTTCAAACAGACAGTGACATTTGACTGCTCCAGAAGGGTATCCATTGATCAATTTGTAGATGACATGCCTGAAATCTCCGAATATCAAAACCTTTCGAAGCTTCTTAGTGTTTAGAAGATGAAGACCCTGGAGAAGAGCCAACCACTCCACTTCATTGTTATTTCTGTTACCTTGACCCCACGCAAATTTTTGTTCTACATGTCCTCCGGGATCCAAAAGTATCCCCCCAACTCCTGCCAACCCTGTTGCATTCAACCTTTTGCACACAGACAAAGGCATTACATTGGAATATGCTCCAGAATCAACCATGCAATTGTGAACATTCCTATTAAAAATCTTGAAGGTAAGAAGGAATGGAGGGGTTGTTGATTTTGAATTTTTTCCTATTAGTGAAGCTTTATTAGCTGCTGACTTTCCTTTATCAGTTGGTGTTAAATCACTATTAGAATTATTAGCAGTTATATTTTGCTTAGCATTAGGAATTATTGAACTCATGGTAGGATTTATAATAGGACTATTAGGCATTGGATAAATTTGAAGAAGATCATACATACTAATATTTGCACGTGACTTTTTTAGATCTTCAATTATGTCATATTGTAAATCTAATTTGGGAGCACTCTAAATAGGGTGAGAAGTCCTCACAGGTTGAGTTTGTTTGACAGATTAAGTCTGTTTATTAGGTTGTGAGTGATTATTATCATTACTCAGGGTAGAACTTGATGATGCTCCAGGAGTATTTGTGAATGTTCTACTAAGAGTAGTTTAGGCATGTTGTCCTGAAGGAGAACTTATTCCTTCATAATATTTTACTAGACTATCCCAGAAATGACCATTTACTTTTTGAGGTTCTTCCAATTCTTCTTCATTTTTAGATTCCTCTTCCTCTTCATTATCTGCAGTTTCTTGATTTGAGGGAGTTTCGGATAAAGATAAGACTGCTCGAATAGTATTAAAAATTTCTTCATTTACTGCTATATCAGGAGGTGAACTTGTTTTATTATTAGTGTTAGGATTCTGTCTAAAATGATTTCTAAAATACCCTCTAGAAGAGGAATTTTCAGAATTAGTTTTCTTTAATCCTACGACTTCAATAGTTAATGCTCGAATAGCATTCTGCAATTGTTCTACATCAAATGCCTTATCATTTTCCGAATTAGGTCTTTCAATTTTCTTATGAGGAAAAGTATCAACTTTTCCACTTCTATCTGGTTCATAAGACATGGAATCCTTCTCGACTTTAATAGCTTCCTCAAAAGTTTCAACAAGTGTTGTTTTACCTGCTCTCTTAATAAACATTCCAGGATACTTTGGTAAGGATGAAGTATAATTTTCTATGATTATATCCTCGGGTGGTTGTGGAGCAACATGAATTTTGTTTTTTAAGGTAAGAAATCTCTGATTAAAATCTTTAATTCTTTCTTTGGGTTCCATTTTAATTCTAGATAATTCAAGAGCTAAAAGAGTAGGTGTTTTATCCTCCCCAAATTTATCTAGAAAAAATTTGTTGGATTCAACCCAATTTATGATTGACCCTTAGACTAATGAAAAGTACCAAGTAGATGCTTTCCCTTCAAAATTTAAAGGGAACAAATGAAAGACTATGTCTTCATGCTAAACATTCATGGTTTGAACAGCTAACATGAATTTATCTACATGCACCTCTGTAGGTTCTTTATTATCTGCATTAAACTTCAGAAGAAGTTTGTTTGAATGTTTCGGAAAAGGATGTTGTACACCAGGTACAGCTATAGCAACTGTTCTTAACCAAGGAAGTTGTGGGTTAGGTGGAGGATTAGGTGGAGGGTTACCCCCTCCTCCTCCTCCTACAGGTATGTTTCCAGCCATAGGAATTCCTTCAAAATATGAAGAACTCCCTTGATTAGATGACCTTGGTCTATCCGGTGGTGATTCCGGAGGAGAAGGTGGTTGATCAAAACCGCCTACTGAAGTCAATGTTCTAGCAGTATTTGTTCTAGTGATTTCTCTATGAAGACCTCTGACTTGATAACTTGAAGTTCTATAGGCTTCTGCTGAATCTTGAGTAATTATATTCAATTGAGGATTACGTATTTGTTTTCTGGGTAGCCCATAGTATATTGGTGTTAAACCAAGTTGATGAGCATATGCTCTTGTAAGAATATGACGTGATTCTTCTAAAGTTTGAGTACTCTGTTCAAGAGTAAATGGAGATGTATTATGGTCATGCTCAAGAATGCGCCTAACAGTTTCTATGAATGGTGATCTGTTAATTTCATATTGTAATGGGGGTTGTTGGCTAATTGAAGATTTATCATTGATTCTATCAGCCATTAATCATTAACATGCCCTCCTTCAAGCACCATTTGTTAGCCTGATTTTCTGACCCGGGCCAACTAAGGAGAAATAGTCCACATAAAGCGCTTAAATCAACCCTCGATGTGTTTGGAATAACTAAATCTCACAGGTTATGGTCTCCTGCTACCAGCTGAATTTATCCTCTTACGGAGAATATAAAAAATCAGCAAAATGTACTAAATTACTGCTTAAAATAAATCCTAGAGTTAGTTTTCTAAATTTAAGTTATCCTAAAGTGCTTTCTTAAGGGAAGTCTCCTATTTTGGGGTTTTGTTTTAAATATTTTGATTAAAAATAACTATTTTAAATTTTAACAAACTAATCTAATTCTATTTAACAACCATTAAAATAAACTAAGCTAAAATATGAATTAAAATTAACTAGCTACCCTATCTCAGCTGAGAGCAAACTTTTAGATTACTATATCAACTATCAATTAACAATTATAAATAACAAAGTGAAAGAAATCATACAATTCTAGATAAAGAAACTATCAGAACTGTTATCACCAATAACACTCAGTTTAAT
>LPNX011136854.1:58036-135924 GCA_001517045.1 Pseudotsuga menziesii | reverse complement strand
GATTGCCTACAGTATTTTGCACAGAGTGTGCCATTTTCTTCAAGATTTGAAGCAAGTAGAAAGGGAGATTAAGTTTACAACCCTTCAAAGCTAATAATAATGGATATGAGAGAGGCGGACGTCACAGGAAACATACCTGACTAAAACTTCATAGGAGGCTTTCCATTTTGGTTTTAGGAATTTAACAGAAACCCCAAATTTTAACTTTGCATTAGCAGGTAAGGGTAAAAGCAATGACTTGCACCTTTTTTTTATCAACCCTTCCTCCTTTAAAGCAACGCACTTGATTCTAGGAAAGCTTTGTTGCTTCTACAATTTTGTCTTCATCAATTACAAACTGAAACCCCCCAATTTGAGCTACATTCTCCTTCAGGATTAGAGCGGATTTTCTGGTGACTTTAGTATTATGACCACTAAAACGTCTAAAGAATGAACCCCAACCTATCTTTTCAAATAATGCAGCAAGTTCCTCATTAGCTTCCACCAGTTTAGGCCCTGAGATCTCGAATCGACTAAGAGGAGCCATTTTCTCATCTCTACAACTTTGGTCTCAGTTTGGGATGAATGTCGTTGTGAAGATGGAAGGAATAGGGATCCAAGTGAAAGGCATCGCGTGAACTATCAAATCACTAATTGGTTCATATGTGACAAGAAATAAAAGCCCAAATTAGGCAATAGTAACCAAATTTTGAAATAATGGAGACAAGTGCCAATGTTTTGCGCTATGATTTAACAAACAGACTAGTGGTAACCAGCAGAACTCTCAGAAATCATTATGTTAACACTTCCAATTTTAACTAAACTTTGACATTCGAAATAATACAATTCAGGGTTTGATAACCATATAACACAAAGAATGAAGCATTGATAATACAGAGAACGGATTGATAGCTTCGTACAAGCATCATAAATGATAATGGCTATCAGAAATTATGAAATTGAATTTCAATGACACGACTCCATCATTAAACCAACAAATGTCAATTGTATTGATTGGTGTCATAAAATCAAATCCAAAACCAGATATTAGTATGATCTCAATCTTCATGTAGGTGATTCCTTAAAATATCATTAATCATTAAAACCCCTTGATTGTCTTGCTTTTAAACTTGAGGTTTATTAAACCAAGGAAAACATCAAAATTTGATCAAATGAATTATAACGAAAACCTATTAAAGATTAAGTGTTTAAACAAAAATCACTCCTTACAAATATAACACAAGAAATCCTACTAAAATTCGAAGTGGTATATAAAGGTAAACTTTAGCTATGTGAAAAACATATATAAAAATTCTCATACCTATATATTTACAAATAAAATGACATACTATTTAAATGATAAAGTTTTTCTATGTAAAAACATATCATTAGGGTTATATAGGATGTCTAACTTAATTCATCAACCCTAACCATATACATTGCAAAAACTAATGATGAATACTTTGTCAGTAGGTGTAAATAAAATCAATAAAACTTAAATACAACAAGTTTAGAATTCATTTTCAATTATCTTTCATTTAATCCAAAGAACTATTTATCACGCTGTAATTTAAATATCTCGAATCAATATATAATTAGATATATTGATAATAAAAATTGATTAAAAATTAAAAGATTAACAGCTGCTAAATTATTAAATTTATGAAAATGCTTCCTAAACTTCCAGTATAATCATTAACTCTTCTTTAATTGAGAGTACCTTCAGAATCGAAGATTTTGAAGGCACTCTTATATAATTTTGTGATAAATTATAGAAGATAACTTGATCAATTTTATTCAGCAAAGCAGAAAAATTGAGAGGGTTGTTTCTTGCCAACAGGTAAATGAAGTAAATTCTTCCCCTTTAATGTTAGCGATGATCCTTGACGTGGGATTGTCTGGGGCAGATTCGAAGCGATAACCTATGATCAAGGAAATAGCTCCAGACAAGTAGCGGCTCTAGTGATGCCTGAATTTGCTGTGTTTTGGTAGATGATCATATCTTCGAGACCAATATCTGGGATGTTCTTATCTTTGATCATTTGATAGAGCTCTCCCCATTCAAATTAGGGAGTAACTCCTATGATAGCCTTAGTATCTTCGAATTTAATTTCCGTTCTAGAGATTATTTCCACATCAGAGACTACCTCACTTGCCTTCTCCTTCTTCTTACCACCTTTTTTAGGCATTACATGAATTTCTTGTTTTGAAAACTATTCTCAATAAGGTAATCCTGCTTGGTGAAAATAGAACATGTGAGATACAGACATGACCGAATTAGAAGTATCTTATTAATACCACAGTTGTTTCGAATAATCAAATGCATCATTGTACTGAGGTATCCTATATTGAAAATAAAAAATAGTATTTGTATAATTGATCTCAGAGTAAACCTACATTGGGCCTCGAAGATGGAGCATGCAATCATTATCTAGTATTAGAATCAGGAGGAAAACCAAAGTTATATGTCCATTGCTGACCACTCAAAACGCAGTTGTGTACGATGGAGAGAAGTGTTCCATTCAAAGTTTCTTGATCATTTAATGAAATCATAGTGTAATAAAAGGGAAACCAATTACAAAGTTCAAATGAAAACCTATGAGCGCATATGCATATGCTACTGCGTGAGCTATAAATTTGTTGCCAGCCCCTCCAATATTTCTCTTTCTTCATTTTAGAACATCGGTAATTTAACAAAACAATGATGTAAGTAAGAACCTTATTGCTTGTTCTATTATGCATTTTCACTTACAAGTTTATTAATGTTTGTTGATTTTTATACAGGTTAATGGAGTTCACAAGATCAATTCCCGACCCATTGTTTATTAACTTCGAACATGTCGAGCAAAAGGATTTTACTCACAAATCTTATTCAAAGGCGAAGGTGTGCAAAGAGAGCTAAGTGAAAACATCACATTGTTTCAATGTCTCATTTCTTAGTGTTGGAAGGTGGACTCTCAAAACTATGAAAACCTTGTAATCCTTTTAGTTTTATCAAATAAAACCGAGCAATTTTTATGTAACATTCCTAGTATCCTCTTTACTCTATCGAGTTTACGGGGTGCTCATCGTTCTTCATCCGGGATCATCGTTGTGATATGCGGAGTAAAAAGCATAATTATGTGCAATAATCACATTGGAAAATGTCCTCCTCATGAGAAGAGAGGTTTCGGCATAATTTGTAAACCCAAAAATCAGGGAAACGAAGATGAGCTAAGTAATTTTTTTTGGATTTCGTGGGTATTCTAATTCTAGCCTGGAGTCAGCGTGAAGTAAGGTAAAAAAAAATTACTCATAAAAAAAGAGTCTGTTAGAGATTTGATAAACCAGCTCGAGAAAAACTTCTCCCTAAGAAATTCAAACGAGTAACCAGTTCCTCGTTGAGCTAGCCATGAGGAAAAAGAACAAACCATATGAAAAATATCCATGAAAGATGGGCCAAACGTTATGAGCGTAGTGTTTCTAAATCACGTGCTTGAAAAAACACTTATTCCCTAAAGAGGTTAATTCTTCTACCATGTATGGCGTGAAGACAGTCGTGAGGCCAAACTCAACTCAAAAACCAATGTTATTGGCTTTTAGCTGCACAAACTGATTTTTTTTTTATCCTAAACTATGGAAATGGTATGACGGTCGTAGATACAAAGGCTGCAGAATGGAGAGGAATCTATCCTATCTCAAAATGAAAATAGCTACCATATGTCTTACCCAAATTTCTACCACAAATAAAGCTTTAATCTTTAGAAAATTACAAGGGTACAAAAGATTGGGTACCTACGTGTCAAATGTTGATTTGTCACGGGCTAGGCTGAACGAAATGGTTCCAAAAGTATTTCCTTGACTGGTTGCTTCAATAACGATGTTTTGTTGGATAAAAATAAAATAAAATTGTCCATTTATATAAAAAAAAACTAATAAGAATAGTCATTAATGCGGTCATTGGGTTATTTAATGCAAAGGTTGTAAAATTGAATACGGTGGTTGGCGTGAAAATATGTAATCATCACGAAAATAAAATTAACGTCGACAATGTTGGCGATACGCTTGGAGACCTTTTGATACTATCAACATTGATTGATGAGTTCTCGTGATTGTTTCGATGGAAATTATTAAGTCTTCTCCAACCGTGTCGGTGAGAACTCGTCGAATTCCTCTGAATGGTTTTGCTACTGCTTATTCTATCAAGCATGACCGTATCAATGAAAATCCCGAGTTTTGCAGAAAACTGGACAACCTTTAATTGTCGACAACATTCACTGATCTCTCTGATCATTTTGGCGGTGACTCGTGAGTTACTCTCGATAGTGTCAGCGAGTTTCGTTGAGTTACGCACAAACAATGAGTGTGAAATCCTTCTTTTGAGCCAGCCGATCATTTCGGAGAGACTGGTCAACTTACTCCTACACTTCGGTGAAAATATCCACATTGCTCCGGTATGTCGAAGGGAAATGTGAGTTTTAACTTAGCCAAAACTTCCTTTTCTCAAACTTCTAGAAAAACTAAGTGTGCAAGATTGCCTTCCTGTTATTAGCCAAAAATGGCACTTCTCCGTTCGAGTGCTGACATTCATCATGTCAGTACACAAAATGACAATTAGGATTGAAGTGGCCAAAACATTATAGATGTGCATGACCTTTGATGCATTATCCTCAAACCAGCATTATATATTTTTATTCTGATTTTTGGGTTGCATACACGACTATGTGCATTGAAACTCACGTGTCATACACGAGTATGTTCATTGCAACCCGCGTATACCTTGCATACGCGATTTCCCTTTAAGCAACTCATGTATGATACGCACCTTTCCTATATTAATACTCACATATACCTTAATTCAACCTTACAAAATATAAATTGAGATTAGATGAGATTAGTTGGGCTCTAATCCATAACTATCCCAACTGTCTCAACCATCCTAACCTTCGAAACCTCTCTATTTCCCAAAGTATAAATAGAGGTCTTGGGATGGGGCTAAGGAATGAATTTTAGGAGAGAAAATTTATGCTGGTGGTATACGTTCAAAGTCTTGGAGCAGCAAAACTCAGAGTCCTTGGTTGCAGAGGAGTTCTTGTGTCAGAAGTTGGGTTGTATTCTTACCTATTCATTGTTTGTTAATAAAGAGAATTCTTCTTCCAATCTTGTATTGTGCTTGTCTCATATATATTGGTTTAATGAATATGTTCAATTATATTATTAATATGATTTTCATCTAACCTATGATTTATATATATATGAGATATTGCTTGAAGAATTGGCTCTTTGTAGGTGAAGAGAACCATCCCTAGAAGCTTTGGAGGAGATTGGAGCGAGAGAAGACCAAGCTTGGATCAACTGTCATAAACTGGGTAATCCAAGATATCTTCCTATTCTCATTCCATATTCAATAAAAGATCATTTTCTGCAAGTCTAATAGTAAGTTGGTAACCCCAAACCCTAGGTTACAAGGGTGTAAGGTCTTGAACAACAGAACTTGTGACTCCGCTGGGGAGTAGTCCAACCTGCTGTGGGTTTATCGTGTAGGTTGTTTACCAGTCTTTGTTATGTTTTCTGATTCTGAGTGTGGTCTTTCTTATCTTGCTTTTGATTCACACTATAGTGTACCCAGAAACCTTTACTATTCTTTTTTCTTTGAAAAATTTTTAGTTGTATACGCGGGTTGTTGTTATACATAGTCACGTATAAGACCTTGTATATGCAAGTCTCTCTATAATACAGTCGCATATGCTACACGGGTTTCCTACATACACAATCACGTATATCCTGTAGCAGCATAAAATTTTGGGTAGGGTTTTCTTGTCCCTGGCTTATTTGGTTTTTTCTTTCTTGGAAGTTTTCTATTAGTGGTATGATTTTGTGAGTCTAAAGTTCTGTATGTCACATTGTTTTCTTGTCTTCAATCCTTTGAGATTTCTTTGTTTGAGTTTTCTTTTAGCTTGTGATTTGAAGTTGGTCCTCTTGCTTGGTGTATAAGTTCAGTTCTTTGTGTCTAGGTCAGGGATCAGGGATTTGGATACTTTATACTCTGTACTGCATTTTGTAGTGTCATTTTGTCACTTGTTCTTTTGTGAATCTAGTGGACTTTTTGGGTTCAATAGTTTCTCCAAGTCAGGTTTTTTTCGAGTCTTCTTTTTGATTGGTTGAAGTTGGTTATTTTGGGTCCTTTATACTTCATTTTACTCATTATATGCTCTTATTATTCAAACTTGCTCAAAGAATTTGCATTTAGTTGCATTTTAGTTTTTGAAGAATTTGAAAAAGTTAAGAAAAAACATTTGATAATTTTGCATTTAGTTGCATTTAGTCGTTTTCTTTTCAGTATTTTTCAAATACAATTTCAAAAATTATATAAAGAAGTCTTAGTTTCTCACACTTAGTTTTCAATTTTCATTAGCTTATATTTTCTAAAAAGAAAAGAAATTTGGTTTAAGTAGCTGCAATTTGCTTTGGAATTTGCTTTATACATCATTTTTATTTTTCTTATCAAGTCTATAACATCACAGTCCTTCATGACATTTACCTTCTGACTAAGAACAACCCTTAAAATGAACGATATAATTTAAAAATTATTAGTAAGTTTTATTTTATAGGCTCATACACCAACTAGCTTAGGCTAGACTTGTGGAATAGGGAGTTTAAACTCTCCACAAGTGTTTAAATTCATACGTAGTTGGCCAATCAATAGGTAAACCCTTATCTATGTTGATTATATCTGGGAAACTCCTCTCAAATGGGAGTTAAGCACGAGGCCGCGTGGATGATTGAACTAAGAAGATAACCCTCAGATTCCTTGTCAAAGCGTAGACCAAGGTTTCTGCACATCTGGGGACTTCTGTCAATACCACCCCCCTGGCCTTGTGCGGTGCCGGTGTTGACAAGGTGTCAGGATTTGCTACCCTACCCATGCATATGAACCAGTCTTACGACGGTCTCCCCAGAATGTCAGTATAGTTGAGGTAGCCTTTAGTCTCTTTGACATCTAGGGTTCATACACAGGTACACCGAAAGGCTATTTCTCATTGACCTTGGACGAGCTTGGAAGGTAACCCTAGTAGAAGGTGTGGGAGGGCATTGGGTGATTCCTCCGCTTGTGCCTAAGAACATCTACAAGGAAGCCAAGTAATTGTTTCTTAGCTTTTTTCTGGAAAGCATATCGTATACCCCTTGTGTCTGTTGTGGCTTTAGGAAATTTTGTAGTGATTCCTATGTGGTGTGTTTGTGTTTAGCCGACCTTAGGGTGTGTGAAGAGTCAATTTTTCAATCGTGGAGGACCAACCTCTCATAAGGTCAATAAGGTTGCAAAAAAATTCCTCCATTTACTACAGTGGAGCCTCCACCACCCCCTCAAAGGCAGAGACTAGACACAGACGGTTCTTTTGAACCTGTAGGAATTAGTAAAGTTTCGGGTGAACCAAAACTTAGGACAAACCAGGTTGATACAACCATAGTACAGAAAGAAGACTTGCAGTCTGACGAGTTTACAAGAAACTTTAATTCACCTCTTACTAACCTAAATGATCCTGTGATCATCTAGGTTCATCCTTTCAATTAACCTATGATTGGTGTTCCTCTGAGTAGACTAATTTCTAGTGTAGGAGAAATTCCTTCTACCCCCATCTCAGCTATCCCAGCTAAAGTAGTTCCACCTCCCCCGGGTGGTACTCCTAGAACAAATATACCTGCTACTCTCTTAACTCTAGCTAGTTGGGTGGTCCAACCATCGGCTTCCATAAATGTAGTAGGAACTTCTTGTAGGGTGGTCACTGGTATTCCCAGTGTATCTTCTGCTTCACCTTCTTTTGCACACACTGCTCAGATTGGTTCTGTTGGATCCTCTTCATTTGTCCATGGTTTTCCCTAGAATGGGGGGCACATTCCCCCATACACTCCATATGTAGGCCCCACACATGCATATGTAGGGGTGAATTTTGGAAACAATAACCCTTATGGTCAAGGTTTTCAAACGCTAGTTTCAGCTCATTTCATGAGCTCTCATTTCTCACTTTTTAGTGGTGGGATACCTGCTCCTATTTTCCAAACTCCAGTTTCAATTGGAGCAGCTCAAACCACATACACTACACCACATGTGAATAATCCATTAGCTTATGGGTGGAATCCTTTTCAAAGTAGTACGACTACTTCACAACCGACAGCTGGCAGCAACCCCGCCTCTACATTTGGGAACCAGGGGGAAAGTCCCTCTACTTCCCAAGATCGTACTTTCCAGGCTCTAGTTAGGCCCAAATTTCCTTTCCTGGCAACTTTGAACTTGCCAGATTTGTCCAAGTTAATGAATGACCCCATGAAACATGATGCCACCTGACCACCTGTCCCTACCAAGTTAACCTCGGATATTCCAAAATTCGAAGGAAAAGTTAGTGAAGACCCAGGGGCTCATATCACCACCTTTCACTTATGGTGCTCTTCCAAAGCACTGAACGATGACACCATTTGGTTGAGATTGTTCCAAACAAATCTGACTAGTTCTGCAATAAAGTGGTACACTGAACTGCCTTCTGCCACGTTTGATAGTTTTTGGGACTTATCTAATGTGTTCCTTAACCATTTCCAACTTCCTGTCTAGTATGATTCCAGCACAGAATTATTGTCCACCTTTCGGAAAGACAAACCCACTCATATTTTGGATCACATCTAAGAGTAGCGAAGGCGGAAGAGGATTATTAAGGCCACTATCCCTACCAAGTTTTTATTAGAATGGTTCCTTAAGTCCTTATTGATATATATATCTAAGGATGTATCCACTTCGAGAGTAACTAATGAGGAAGAGGCAATCCTCAGGGCCCAGTAATTAGATTTGATATACTCTCAATCTGGGATTCTATATGAAATTATCCCTGATGCATCGAGGCCAACACATAGTGTCGAGAAACCTAAGCCTGGACCCCATGCCGATGGTGTGGTTGGTTTAGTTAAATCTCCCACTATAGAATATTTGGCAAAACAACTCCATGATTTTTCCATTAAACAGTCTACAGTGGAGGTAGTAAAGGCTTCCCCCTCATCCCAAAATTCAAATGTTCTTGCTCAATCCTCCCAAAAGGGCGATCAGCAGCCAAGTGGGAAAAAGAAAAAGGGGAAGAAAGGTGAGGGAAACCAAAATAAGACAAAACCCACAAATAATGTTGATGGGGGAAAAAAAGAGAAGAAGAAAGTGAAATTTCCCTGTAAGTTGTGCCAGGAAGATCACCTGAACCATTAATGCCCGCTTGTGGATCAAGCTCAAAAGCTGCTACAAAATCAACAACCCGTTGTCCTAAAGGATCCATTTCCCCAAGGATAGAATGCAGCTACAGTTTCTAACGTAGCAGGGGGCATTTCTAATGCCCTTGACCAAAATTATATCAACATGGTTCGATCCCATACCTTGCTCCAGAGTAGAAACAAGAACTATTAGACAGAGGCTCTTGAGAAGGGTAAGTCTATAGGTGAAACTTCTAACCCTCTCACAATTGAAAAACATGTTGAAACTATGCCTAAGATACCAAAAGGTGTCTTGAAGAAAGCATTGCACAATCCTAATGCTAGGACTGTAGACAATTACTTTGTAGTTGAATATTTATCCCAAACCCCTTGTGCGATGTCAGCTTTAGAGGTGTTACAGAGTTGTCTCGCTCAGCGAGATGCACTCTTAGCAGCCTTAGGTAGTATGGATTCATCGAACCTCATTGCAAAGTTTAATTTGTCAAATGTCAAAATTCGTTTGCCGTATCATGTGGCTTTGTCGATAGATGTCATCCATGGCGAAAAAACCTTTGGAAGGTCAGTTGTCGACGAAGGTGCTTCCATGTGTGTCATTTCCTTATCTTACTGGAAGGCTCTTGGATCTCCAAATCTAGTTCCATCGAACACCTTATTTACTACTTTCGACAGAAGGTCATTTCTTCCACATGGTATCCTACCATCTTTTGAGATAAAGTTGGCAGGGAAGGCAGTGTCTGTTGAAGTAGAGGTGATTGATGAGTCGTTGGATTACAACTTGCTTCTAGGGAGAAGTTGAACTTATGCCATGTCTGCAATTGGATCGGCCATTCTTCAGGTAATAGTATCTCCACATGAAGGGAATTTGGTTACAGTAGACCAACTTAGTTTCACTTGGAAGGGCCACATGGAAACTAATGAGTCCACCGTGCCATTGGTTGATCAGGTCAAACATGCTTCAAGGAGCTTAGGGGTTGGAATGTATTCATCATTAATGGGCACATTCGATATCCCAACCCTGATTAATTATTTAGGTTCTACTAGTGAAGGGAATTATATTGCAATGGTTGGCGATAGAACGGATCCATGGTTCCTTCCTTCCCGTCTTGAGCCTGAAGTGCCCTTATTGGTAGTGGAAGTAGCTTATCAAGATATCATTAACACCACTATTGATCCTGTTTCGGTTCCTCCTACAGTCGCAAGGGAGCCGTAAGAAGCCTATATGCGTACTTGGGCAGAGAACTCTTTATAGACTGACGATTATTTAGACATTGTTTTTCCTTCAAATGAAGCCATTTTGGAAGCCATGAGCGGGAGGGATAAGACCTATGGAGATATTCATCATAGATCCTATTTTCTTCCAAAGTTAAGAACGATTGAAAATCAAGAGTTCCATGTGAGCCTGGTAGGTGATGCTGATATACTAAGCAATCCCTTACCAAGGGAGGGAATCTTTGCTGAGGGGAATATGGAAAAAAATTTCGTTACTATTCCTATCAACATCTTTACGAACCCCAACATTGTGGAAAATGTATATATTGGTGCAAACTGCTCTCCATAGGATATTGCTATCTATATGGCCTTGTTTAAGGAGTTCCACAACGTGTTTTCCTGGTCATATGAGGAGATGCCAGGCATAGATCCATCGATAGTCGAACATGAAATCTGAACTTATCTTGATGCCAAACCAGTTCGACAAAAACTTAGACCTGTCAATCCGCATAAAGCGACAACAATTAAGGCTGAAGTTGAAAATATGTTGAAAGCTGGTTTTATTTACCCAATAGCTTTGACGGAATGGGTATCCAACCCTGTTCTTGTCGATAAAAAGAAAGGGATGATATGTGTCTGTACTAACTTTCATGATTTAAACAAAGCTTGTCCTAAGGATAACTACCCCACACCATTCATAGATCAAATCATTGATGCTTGTGCGGGGAGTGAAGTCTTTTCGTTTATGGATGGTTTCTCTGGGTATAATTAGATTCAAATCAAGCCGGAAGACCAACACAAAATGGATTTCATTTGTCCTTATGGTACATTTGTGTACAAGAAAATGCCTTTTGGATTGAAAAATGCAAGGGCTACCTTTCAGGGGGTAATGAATTTTTCCTTTCATGACATTAAGTCTATTGCCAAACCCTACCTAGATGATCTGTCAGGGCATTCTTGTAAGAGGATCGATAACCCAGATCACTTGTGTTTAATTTTTGAACGATGCAGGTATTATAATATACACTTCAATCCCCACAAGTGTGTTTTCTATGTCGAGTCAGGTAGGATACTTGGGTTCATTGTTTCTAACAAAGGTATTCAGGTGGATCCTTTGAAAGTTGAGGTCATTGTAAATCTGCCTCCTCATTCCATCAAGAAACTTCAGAGCTCGCAAGGAAAGTCTAACTTTCTTTGATGTTTTATCGTGAATTATGCCAATATCACCAAAGGTTTCATGCACTTGTTGAAGCAAGACACTCCATTCGTATGGGATGAAACTGCACAACTTGCATTCGACGCGCTTGCCTAGGTCGTACTACCAATAATCTGGCTGAATACAAGGCCATCATTGATCTTTTATGGGATGTCTTGTCACGTGGCATCACCCAGTTGGAAGTTAGACTTGACTTTCGAATGGTGGTTTCCCAACTCAATCGAGCTTATTAGGTGTGAAACCCTATTTTATTATCTCAGTTTTTGCAAGTTAGGTTATTGGAAAGAAATTTTGATTTTATTACATTTAATCATATTCCAAGAAATCAAAATTCATTAACTGATGCATATGCAAATTATATCTTGAATTGGCTCTTAACACGCATTCCATAAAAATATACAACAGATACATTGCAAAACACATGTAAATAAACTAGCAATATGTGTGTGTGTGTGTGTGTGTGTGTGTGTGTGTGTGAATATCTATCCATATATATAGGTCGAGTTCTTGATCCTCAGATCCAGTCATAACTGTATAAATATATAGAAATGTACAAAAATGGATCGTAATCCATAAAATGCTCCTAGGTCTAATCTTGACCACCCTGGTCATCCTGACCACCCCGGTCACCCTCGTCATCCTGGTCATCCTGTTCCTAAGCCTCCTCATCTTCCTCAGCTACAACAGCCTCCATGGCCTCTATGTAAACAAGTACCTCCCTAGCTACCCTCCTCATAAGACATATCCAGGTGGGTGGAATACCAACTACTAGTTCCTGCATAATGGCAGGGATTTGCTCAATGCGTAAAGTAGGGACTCTTTGGGTATGCCTGGCCATCTTCCACTCAAGAACCCTGATCAAACCATGATCCTATCATGCCACTGGTCGTACATACATGCGAGGATTCCCATCAGGGAGAACTAATCCAATATCTGCATTTTGAACATTAAAAGGATTAAAAACTCCTATACATATGTATATATCTTTATGAATAAAAATTTATAAAAAATTAAAAACTTGAAAAAACTAAAATACTTGATGCTCCTCATGCTCCTCCAGGAGGGAGGACAAGGTCATTGTCACCCTGGAAATCCATCCCAACATATGGAAACTTCTCCAATGTTGGTAGTTGTCGTCCCCACCATAAGTAGAAGTCATCATCGTAGACACTCTGAACCAAGCCACTACCGCCCTGGCAAAAAAAAAATTCTCCCCACCTACTCAATCTAGGCTAACGGGGAGAAAAATATAGAAGAGGTACTGCAGGGCTAAGGCCATGCACTCTCTCAAAGAAAAATGCCACCAATATACTAGAATAGCCAAATTTCTTCTTTCGACCTCTCTTGCAGTCAGAGAGTTTCTTCTTCATTATCGGGATTACTCTCGAGCACCAATCAAATACAGCTCCCTGTAGGCACTCCGCAATGATTCTCATTTGGTTTCTAAGTTGCAATATGGAGTGATGACGATCCTGCAACCCTCACTATTGTGCTTACCAGCACCTGTAATGGCAAGCTACGAATATGTGCAATAGGGATGCAAGTTCCCCTTTTCTGATTATCGAGCGTGCAGTAAGTGTTGATATAATCCTGAACACTTAGAAGGTCACCACCCCTGTCGGTACTTTCCAAGTTGATAGGTGATCCTCGTCGTGACAAACCTGCAATGAAATAGATGTCTTCTAGTGTAATTTCTAGAATCTAGCCTTGTAGGTCAAATGGACCTAGGTCATGATCCTAGTAGTTAATCAAAAACTCCAGCAAACGGACATTGGATCGCATAGGTGAGGTGCAAAAGAACTTTAGCAACCCACTTTTCCACAATTCTTACACCGTGGGGGCACTTCAAAGTTCATCTTGTTCCATAGTTTCATGTTCCTTCTCCTTTCACTCCAACACCATGTTTTAGCCTATCCATAAAGCCACCATCAAACATTAAAACTCATTAAAAAACTTTGATTTTTGCCCTAGGTATACTTTTTTTATGTCGAGTAGTATACGCAACTGTCCTTTGGACATGTCGTATCATACATGGCTTACCTTCGAGCAAGTCGTGTGTACATGACTGTGTAAGTTTCATACCCACGTATAAAGCGTGACCTCCTTAAAATTGGCGTAAAACATCAAAATTTTGCATAAAATTGAAAATTTGAATGGATGAAATGGAAGAGTATGAAGATCTGACTTACCTAGCACTTGCGGATTTGAAAATCATCCACTAGGTTTTCCACACCGAACGATTGAAGTTAGAGGTAAAAATTGCCTATATTGGGTAAAAATATGAAATGGTGATTTTGATTTCTATTTCTGAACTATTTATATAAATAATTTCAAAATGTGGGTTTTTTAGCCTATAGTTTTAATTTCTATCAAAAATCAAACTAATTCCATGTCATGTTTTCCTAATGAAATAGGTCCACGGTTACTTAAAGTTGTTATTCATTCATATAGGATAGGATTTTGGTCATTTGTATGCATTTTTGCATTTATACCTAATCCGACTTAACCCTAGGATCACTACTTTGACCACAGATTATGGTGTTTAACCATTATTACCTTGTCTATACCATTGTTCTTCCATGGATAGGGCTTTCCTTCCATGAGTACCCTAGTTTAGAACACATTATTGTATTTTGGTACTCATGTCGCATTTGTCATAGGTTTAGGGGAGCCTTCTTAGCTATTTTTCACGCCAAATTGAGCCTCATTTTGGTTTCTTTTTACAAGATATACCCTTTATAAGGCTCCCCTCCCTTATGGAGTTTCTTTAGGCCCAGGTCTGACTCCTCAAAATAGACTTGACTGCCGAGTGGTAGGTTATCACTTTCTCAGACCATGTGGAATAACACAATAAAGGATCGCTCTCTTTTCTACAGAATTGAGAAGATTATTCTCAGGCATAGATTTATCACTTTTCTAGACCTAAGGGACTAAACTTATGGAAAAGGAATGCCCAGTATGAGCTTAGTTTTCTCTTTTTCGTGCTCTAGACCTAAACATAAAAAAGATTCCAAGTGTACTTTATGTTTTTGTCATGCTCGTTAAACACTAAAGAAAAAATCATCGAGTTTACTATTGTAAGCCCCATTTCTCGTAACCAAATGGATCTTTCTAAGTGATCTTTCTTTCCTTCACACTCGTAAAACTCAAGCTATAAGATTCTCTTGAAGGAGAGTTGGGTAGGTGGTAACTTAACCTTTTTCGGACCTCCCTAACTAAGTACGAAAAAGGTGCGCCTTTTCTTCTTCAGAAGATAAAAGAGTTCTTCTTTGGTATGTTTTATACTTTTTCGACCTTAGGAGACTAAATTGGACGAAAAAGGAACCCCCTGGAGTCTTCTTCGAAGTTTTCAGATTCTCTAAACATGAAAACAACAACAAACATGTACTAGTTCGGGTTCGTAAAATCCATGAATCAATGACATTATCAAGCATTATTCTCTCCCCTCTTCAAGCTTGTAAAAAATGAAGAGAGACCTGAGTTGACTTTCCTGGACTCGTTAAAATTTAACATGAAAGATAAGGAAGAAGTTTTCTTTTTGGGTTACAGACGGTGGCGGCATGTTCTCCTTGAACATAGCACTCTCTGAACTTTCTGATACTCATGTCTCAGTGTACACTTTCAGCTCATCTCTCACTTCGAGTTTCTTACTCCTTCACTTGTCCTTTATACATGGGGAATCTGATCATGTTTCCTACATGAAATATAAGTCTAGTTGTCCTATCTGTAAAGTTAAAAGCTGCCTTGGGTCATCTCTGTGTCATGCTCACTGTTCAAGGATTTATCCCTGCATCTGATTATTATCCTGATTCCATCATTATCCTATCTAAATATTACTTGTGTCTGCCTTCCCTTATCCAGTTTCTAGTCACTCTTGTGATCCGTTGGAGTATTTATTGCCTTCCTTATCACAACATGGTTTCTCATTAGCACTTCCTGAAGATGAAGACGTAGAGTTTTGACGATGGTACCTTAGGATTCACTTCATCATTGGTGAACTCATTTGCTTCAGTTTTCAGTTTTCACCTATTGATTAACAATCGTTTGAATCCTTTCCATGTTCGACTTCAACACATCTATTCACATGGCCTGGATTGTACTGGTTCCTTTGGATTCTGATGAAGACCTTAGGTTTTCATCTATAACCTAAGTTGTACAAGATTGTGTTGTGTTCACCTACACAGCTTCTAGATTTTGAAGACTCATCATTTTATATTGTGGCTTCGATCCACCTTTTTAATATACGTGGTCTTGTACTTGTACCATATGATGTAATCAAATATAGTAAAGGAGCTAGTGTTCCAGTATATTGAACATGGCATCCTCAAATATGATTTTGTATATGACATTGATATGTATTTGTTTTAGGTACTTTGACTGCTTCCTTGGACTACTAAGCTCTCTAAGATGAAGTTTATAATGTATTTTGGCCATTGCTTCCCTCTAAACTCACACATTAGGGGGCATCTATTATCAACCAAAATGGCACTTCTCCGTCTCAGTGCTAACATTCATCATGTTGGTACACAAAAGGACAATTAGGATTGAAGTGGCCAAAACACCATAGATGTGCATGAACTTTCATGCATTATTCTCAAGCCAGCCTTATATATTTTTATTCTGAGTTTTGGGTTGCATACGCGACTATGTGCATTGAAACTCACATGTCATATATGACTATGTGAATTGAAACCTGCGTATACCATGCATACGCGAGTTCCCTTTAAGCAACTCGTGTATCATACACACCTTGCCTATATTAATACTCACGTATACCTTAATTCGACCTTAAAAAATATAAATCAAGATTAGATGATATTAGTTGGGCTCTAATCCATAACTATCCCAATTGTCTCAACCATCCTAACCTTCGAAACCTCTCTATTTCCCAAAGTATAAATAGAGGCCTTGGGATGGGGCTAAGGAATGAATTTTTGGAGAGCAAAGTTATGCTAGTGGTATACCTTAAGAGTCTTGGAGCAGTAGAACTCAGAGTCCTCAGTTGTAGAGGAGTCCTTGTGTCAGAAGTTGGGTTGTATTCTTACCTATTCATTGTTTGTTAATAAATAGAATTCTTCTTCCAATCTTGTATTGTGCTTGTCTCATATATATTGGCTTAATGAATATGTTCAATTATATTATTAATATGATTTTCATCTAACCTATAATTTATATATATATGAGATATTGCTTGAAGAATTGGCTCTTTGCAGGTGAAGAGGAGCATCCCTAGAAGCTTTGGAGGAGATGGGAGTGAGAGAATACCAAGCTTGGATCAACCGTCATAAACTGGGTAAGCCAAGATATCTTCATATTCTCATTCCATATTCTGTAAAAGCTAATTTTATGCAAGTCTAATAGTAAGTTGGTAACCCAAGACCCTAGGTTACAAGGGTGTAATGCCCTGAACAACACTTCATTGAGTTAAGAACTAGTCTAAGTATGCTTCCAAACAATAAAAATATAAGGAGGGGCCCTAAAATATAAAAATTTCGAGGAAGCAATTTCAACAACAACAATTGGCAACTAGCTAGTGAACATAGATCTCTGAAGAAACTATTCTTTGGAAAATAAGACTGCTACATGGTATTATATTGTGAATATACAACAATTTCTTCAATTTATTCCCTAAGATCCTTTGAAAACTAGAGTTATCCAGGGGTGTAACTTTTGTGCGTAGCATTGATTGTCATATTTTGGGAGTAGGGTAACCAGAACCAGGAGTCTTGATAACTCTCCAGGGGCCATAATATGAAATTCATTTTACCTCTGTCTTTTGGTTTCCACTAGATATGACTCCATAGGATCATAACCGAGTTTAGACAGATGTATTTGTTTGTTCCTCATTCCCATACTATCAACATTCTCCTAATGTTTTCTTTAATGACATTTGTCTTCTGAGTCTTCCTTGATTGTTCTCTCCAATTTGAGAATTTGGTATGACTTCTTCCATCCATAATGTCCTTTTGTGTGAGTGATAAATTTTTTTCAAGCTCATGGATGGAGAAGAACCTCTCTAATCTGTGTTGGTTAAGCAACCATTTTGATCTGATGGTTTATTCCTTTAGCATTGTTTCTTTGATGTAGATTGTATGTCTTCGAATTTTGACTCTTTAATATAATCCTTTTGGCTTTTGGTTTGTAGCATGGGATTATTTTGAATTCCATACATCCATTAGACTTGCTTCTTTTCTGTTGGTCTATCATGGTAGGATTCCTAAGACAGCTATTAGTGTGAGAATGGATGGAGCCCCAAGATAGTACTCTAGACCTCATGAGTCTTAGTTATTTTATAGGGTTTATAATGACTCCAATGTGGGCTTGAAGTTGGCTTCTATTTCTATAATCTGCCAATAATTAAAGTACCTCATAGTTGATCATATTTTAACACACATGTTTTCCGATAAGCAGTTCCTGACTTTCAAAGACCTTTGAGATTATTCAGATTCCTATATTTCCAAGCATCCAATATTTAGCTGGTTTATTATAAGCAAATAGCAAGCAAAAATACGAATAAAAGTATATCAAAAATAAAAACTAAATAGAGAAAATTAAGAAAATAAAAGTAAAGAGAATATTTATGTAACACCCCAGTTTTGACCCCATTGCATTAGATGTATATGATGTATATATTGTAAATAATCATGGTGCGGAGCTAAAGGCCAAGGCCCCACCATCGATTGGTTATGCTATGTTTCAAATTGAAATTGTCACCGATGGTATATCGGGGCATGCAGCATACATATTAAGTTTTGTAATCATGTAAATATACATATTTAATTAAATAAACCCAACCAGCTATACTCACTGCAGCCATGATGAAAAGGGCATGATTCTCATAAGGATAAGGGTGGGGAATGTCAAAATTTGGGCTATGGGGGGGAAATCCATGTGTCACTACCCTGTTTGATTTGCCCATCTTTCCTTGTCTTATCCAACTACCACTTTAATGTTTTGCTGAGTAGTTGAGGCAGTTATGGCTGGGAGTAGAGTGTGGCAGGACTGTCAGTCCTCGCCCACACGCACACTCCACCAGTGGATTGAACCTCATGATGGGCAGAAGAATGAATATGCCCCTCATTCCACTCTCTCCACTACACCATTATTTCCCTTGTCTGTTCATCCTCACGTGGGGACGGCAGTCTGAAAAATTCCCACGCACAAGCTTCTTTTCGGTTGGTCTCACGCAGCCAGAAGGGGGGAAGCAGTTTGGATGTCATTCACGTTTCCACAGAGTGGTATCTAGCATGTTTTCCATCTGAATTCCAAAGGTCTGATGAAAATTTCCCTCACACACAGGTTGGGAGCCTGTATTTTCTCCCCCAGTGTGGTCTATGTAAGTTTTCCCCGGTGGCTTCGTTGTCTAGGATGGACTGTTGCTTTCCCCACATTGTGAACGGTGTTGCTGATACGTTTTGGGGACTACTGGACTACTGTAGGTTGTTTGGAGTCGTTTTGGCCACAATAAGGCCAAGAATGACTCAGGAGTCGTTTTCCTTAACCAAGCTCTGAATCGCTTGTGTGACTGCGTGTACGCAGTGGTTAGTCTTCGGACTATGTTGGGAGAAGGGATGGGGCTTAGTTTTCTTGATAAACCTAGTGTGTTTGGAAACCACACAAATAGAGGGAAGGGAAGTCAGGGCCTAAGGGACTGTGTAGCAGAGAAGGGACTGATTCCTTGTGTTGCGTGTGTGTGGGTGTCTTAGAAGTTAGGCTAGTTCTGGTGTAGGTGTTCCTAGCTCTATAATGGGCTCACCAAATTAGCATTTGGCCTTTCCCAAATCCTTGATGGCCTGATAAACCTGACCATGTTGGCTTGGTTGTCTTGATGATGGCTTGGTCATGTTTTGAGTGTACCCTTGGGTATGTGTAAGCCTGCTTGTTCCTTATTTCTTGGGGAATCATGCCCAGCTCAAGGGTGGCAGCATTACTGAGAGATTTAGGAGCATACTAGCCTATGGTTGGGTGGAACGTTGCAGCGACGTAGCTGGTTGCGGAACGAGTTCTTTATGAGATAAGTAATCTTGTCTATTTTACTTCTGCAATCATATTATTGTTAATGCATATGATGAGCATGTTGAATGCTTGTATGAATGAATGTTGCTTCCGCTGTGTATGATAAATAATCATGTATGCATGTTCTAGTCTAGTTCAAAGCATTTTGTTTCAGCATTTAATGAATGCACATGCTCATGGGGCTGGTTGCCCAAATGGTTAATTCCATGGTAGCATCCTCTTCGTCGGTCGGAGGGTCAGGGACGTTACAATGTGGTATCAGAGCTTGCAGGTTGCAGCATGGGCCTCCATGGGCCATGAAAGACCAAATAGCAGAGACATGTTTCCTTCTGCCTAGGAGAAATCGGTGAATGACTGGGAAATTCACAAAATTTGTCTAAGCGTCTGAACTGTCGGTTCATCAGAAAACTTAGTGGGACAGACCTCCGATGCAGCGGAGAGCTAGGAGGAAACACACCCAATGGAGGACAGTTGGGAGAAAAATTGCGGGAAATTTTTTCTAAGTGTTTGTTGGCTGTCGGCGAAAAGTAGATGTTGGGTTCGCTTACATTGCAGAAGAATTTAGCGGTTTGTCAGTCCGCCATTGGGGCTGTCGTAGGGACTAAAACGTCGATGCAGTAGTGTTAGTGGTTTCGATTGTCGATAGTAGGAAAGTTTCAAAAATTGGTTTAAGTGTTGAAATCATCGACGGAAAACAATGGAAGCCGGAGCCGCAGTTGTAGAGGGAATCAGCCGAAGGCCGCCGATATGTCAAAAAAACATAGTTGTTTGAGGCACCAATAAGCAGCGGAGGAGTTAGGCGATTTGATTGGGGAAATTTAGAAGAATTATGAGCCGATACATCGGTGAAAATTAGATGTTTGGATCGACGAAATTTAGTGGTTCGTCCGCCCACCATTTCGAAAGCCTAGAGCACTAGTCTTCCGATAGGGAAAGGCTCCGACTGTCGATGTCGGTCAAAATCAGTTCGTCAATCAGAAAGCATTAGCGAATTGGGCCGCCAATCGAAATAAGATCAAATATGGTGGGCCGCCATTGCGGCTGTTGATGGAACTATTTCTTCGATGAAAAGAAGAGGATTGAGCCGATCAAGCGACGAAAAGGAATACTAAAGGGAAAATTTTGAAAATTTCTCTAAGTCTTAGAGTCGTCGGCCATCGGTGATGGTTAGTGGAACACATTGCTGACACCTGGTTAATTCATTTTCCAATGAGCTACGACGACTGAAGTTAGTGGATTGAACGTCCGTCATTGCAGCTAGCCAGTGAACTATCCTTCCGATGGATAGAGGCTTCGACCACCGATGCCGTAGAGATTAGTACTTCCGACAGTCAATGAGAAGAAAATTTTGAAAATTTTGTTTAAGTAGAAGGTCATCGAAAAGTTATTGAGGATCGGATCACCGATCGGGTACATTAAAGGTTTGAGAATCCGCCATTGTGGCTTCCTAGAAGACTAATCGTCCAACGCAATAGCGTAGCCGATCGCCGACACAGAGGAGGTAAGTTGCCATTTGTATCGCCACAACAACAAGAAGTATAGCGACTTGGATTACTGATGTGTAGAGGGTTGGACCTTCCGAGATATGCCTATGGCCGTAGAAGACATAGAAGTTTTATAGGCCGCCATTGTGGAATCCAAGATGACTAGCCACCTGATGCACAAGACACCCTACCGACGATGCAGCGCATAAGCTGTTTTCATCACCGATCAGGTTCGGAGAGTTGGATGTGGATCCAATACAATGGAAGGAAATAGGTGAACATTCCTTCATGTCGTCAATCTAGATCGAATGTTTGGCAATTTGCCCACCGAAACGCCGAAAAATTTGTGCGGAAGAGACCCGATGAAGAGAAGGAAACTTTGGATTTTTCAGAAGAATTTCTCAGTAGTTTTTTTAAGCACTTTTCGACTGTCTTCAGTTGGTTTTTAGCAAATTTCAGTAGACTGTCCGTAGTCACGGAGCTGAATATGAAATAAAAAGAATTCAGTGTTTTAGCATAATTGTTGTTTTATGAATTTCCAGAAGAAAAGGTAAGTAATTTTGATTTATATTAATATTATGCATCTAACGGTTTGCTACAAACACATTTGCATAACTTTAGATAACTTCCAAAGGCAGTACTCCAGAAAGAGCAGTGTGGTAAAGCTAGAGGTGGTTCAGTCATGAGAACCCATGATGGGTATGATGCTCAAGATTCTTATGAGCGAGCAGAATATGCCATGGGAGAAAATGTCTGTAATGGAAATGATGACATAGAGTCTAATGGAAGGAGATTCCAGGGGACACCATTCGAGGTTGCAGCCACCATGAGAAGCTTGGTTAAATCCCAGGAAGAGCTACATCAGTTGAATGCTTCCATATTGCAAAGTTTGACAGATTCACAGAAAAAGATAGATTCTGGACAGGGTACATCAAGGCCAGAAGGCAGTAAGAGCAGCACTAGGAGAAGGAGAAGGACTTCTAGTGGATCATCTGATTTTGAAGTATCTAGTGGGGATACAAGTTCATCTCCTCATAATAAAATAAGAAGGCACCATAGGGATCGCTCTTGAGATGAATTTAGGAAAGCTAAACCTCCTACATTTGATGGCGAGGTAAAGACTGGACAAGAAGCTGAATCTTGGCTTCTTGGGATAAAAAAGTACTTTCAAGTGCATGATTATTCAGGAAACATGAAGGAAAAAGTTTCCATATTCAATTTCAATGGAAGAGAATCCATTTGGTGGGAACACTTCAAGCAAGTAAAGAGGATCAGTGAAAGGAGACTTAAGTGGAAACAGTTCAAGAAGTATTTCAAGTAGAAATACCTCTCTGACAGGTATTATGATGACAAGATTAAGGAGTTCCATGAGCTAAGATTGGGACAGCGGACCATGGAAGAATATGAAAATAAGTTTTTGGAGCTGTTGAGGTATGTCCAGTACATCAGAGATGAAAAAGTGAAGGTCCAGCATTTTCTGAGTGGATTACCTCAGTCTTACAAAGATAGAAATGAGTTTTATGAACCTAGAACTCTTAAGGAAGCAATAAGGAAGGTTAATTATTGCTACGAGTGAAGCAAAGGTAAGTTGGATTACCATAAGGCATGGAAGGACAAAAAGAATGAGAAGTTTGACCAAAGAAAGAAAGGTTTCAAACCTTCTAACTTCAGGAATCAGCAGAAGCAGCCATCCCAAGCTGCGAGTAAGCCAGTTGGAGTGACAGGAGAAAATCCTAAAGATCCACAATAGAATAGAGGGCCACTCCAATGTTGGAAATGTGGAGGACCCCACATGCGCAGAAATTGTCCACTTGAGAATGAGAGTGCAAGACCGGCTTATAACATTCAAGAAGTAGAAACAGTGGGTCAAGTAGCAAGGGAAGTCCCTAGGATTTATGCAACACTGGAGGACTGCCAGGCAGATCACCAGTCAGCTATGGTGGAAGTTGCAGGTAAGATTGTTGAGCAATCTGTTTCTATTTTGATTGACCTTGGTTCTACACACAGTTACATTAATCCTAGAGTAGTGGAGATTTGTGCTTTTAAGAAAGTAAAGCATAGGAAGTCTTGGTTAGTTCAGCTAGCCACTAGAACTAAGATAAATTTTAGTGAAATGGTAGAGAAATTCCCATTGGTCATGAATGGATTGGTCACTTGTGTAGATCTGAATGTTCTACCACTTGGTTCCTATGATGTTCTCATTGGAATGAATTGATTAGAAGCTCACAGGGTGAATCTTGACTACTACAATAAGACTTTTGAATGCATGAATGAAGAAGGGAACCTAGCAGTTGTGAAAGGTATTCCAAAGGTGATTTCCGTAAGGTAGGTTTTAGCAATGCAGTTAAAGAAGTTATGTAGGAAGGGTTGCCAGTTGTATGCAGCTCATATTTTGGAGACATCAGGAGATGAAACTCCTAGGTTGGAGGACTATCAAGTGTTACTAGAATTCAGGGACGTGTTTCCTGATGAGATTCCAGGGCTTCCTCCAAAGCGAGACATTGATTTCATAATTGAACTTGTGCCAGGAGCAGCACCAGTGTCCAAGGCACCCTACAGGATGAGTACACCGGAGATGCTAGAATTGAAGATACAACTGCAAGAGTTGTTGGAAAAGAAGTATATCTAGCCGAGTGTGTCTCCTTATGGAGCACTAGTTCTGTTTGTAAAGAAGAAAGACGGTACACTCAGGTTATGTATTGATTACAGACAGTTGAACAAGGTTACTATGAAGAATAAATATCCTTTTCCTAGGATTGATGACCTCTTTGATCAAATGAGGGGAGCAAGGGTATTTTCCAAGATTGACTTGAGGTCTGGTTACCATCAGGTGAGGATCAAGGATGAAGACATTCATAAGACAACCTTCAGGACAAGGTATGGACATTATGAGTTTGTAGTGGTACCATTTGGTCTCACAAATGCACCAGCTACATTTATGTGCCTTATGAATAGTGTCTTCAGCAAATATTTGGACAAGTTTGTTCTTGTTTTCCTTGATGACATTCTTGTTTATTCTAAGAATGAGAAAGAGCATGAAGAGCATTTGAGATTGACATTGAAATTGCTCAGGGAGAATCAGCTATATGCAAAACTAAGCAAGTGTGACTTCTATAGACATAGAATTCAGTATTTGGGTCACATTATCTCAGAGGAGGGTATATCAGTGGACCCTGAAAAGATTGAAGCCATTATGAATTGGCCTACTCCAAGAAATGTGACAGATGTAAGATATTTTATGGGACTTGAGGGATACTACCGGAGGTTTATTGAGGGATTCTCCATAGTTGCACATGCCATCACTTCTTTGCAAAAGAAGGGGATGAAGTTCGAATGGACATTGAGGTGTGGAGAAATTTTCCAGCGGTTGAAGAATATTCTCACCAATGCACCCGTATTAAAAGTTGCAGACCCGGAGAAAGATTTTGTGGTGTGTACCGATGCATGCGGACAAGGGCTTGGAGGAGTCCTTATGCAGGACAACCACATGATGTATTATGAGTCAAGAAAGCTGAAGGAGCATGAGAAGAACTACGCCACTCATGATCTAGAGCTTGCAGCCGTAGTACATGCCCTCAAGATGTGGAGGCATTACTTGATGGGTAGAAGATTCGAGCTCAGGACAGACCATTGCGGTCTAGAGTATTTGTTTGATCAGCCTACTCTGAATGCTAGGCAAGCAAGATGGATGGAATTTTTATGTGAGTTTGATTTCGAAATCAAGCACATAAAAGGAAAGGAAAATAAGGTAGCTGATGCACTCAGCAGGAAGGTGCAGGAAATGCATGTGGCATCTCTTAGTAGTTGCCAATCAGATTTGAGGCAACAGATCATTAGTCATGCTACTGGAGATGAATTGTATGAGTAGGTAAAAGACAAATTGCAGCGGCAAAGTCTTGAGAAGAGGTATGAGGGATATAAATTGGAAGAAGATGGAATTCTCATGTATAAAGGTAGAATTTATATTCTGAATGTATCATATTTGAGGAGATTTGTTATGGATGAAATCCATCAAACTCCGTATTCTGGTCACCTAGGATACCAAAAGACAATTGCTACAGCTAGAAGGCAGTACTTTTGGCCATGAATGAAAAAGGATATGGCTGAGTACATTTCGAGGTGTATGAAATGTCAACAGGTAAAGGTTGAGCATCAACATCCAGTAGGTTTGTTGCAGCCCTTGCCAGTTCCGAAATGGAAATTGGAAGTTATTTCCATGGATTTCATTATAGGATTGTCGATGACTTGGAGACAACATGATTCCATCATGGTTGTGGTAGATAAGTTGACTAAGGCAGCGCATTTTATACTGGTTAAGTCTACGCATAAGACAGATGGCATTGCAAAGATATTCATGAAGGATATTTTCAAATTGCATGGATTGCCGAAGGCAATAGTCTCTGACAGAGATGTCAAGTTCACTTCCAATTTTTGGAAGGGGTTGTTTGCATATTTGGGTACAAAGCTAAACTTCAGCACTGCATACCATCCTCAGACAGTTGGGCAGATAGAGAGAGTTAATATGATTCTTAAAGATATGCTTCACATGTATGTGATGGGCAAACCAACCAAGTGGGAAGATTACTTGCACTTGGTAGAGTTTGCTTATAACAATGGACAGCAGACATCCTTGGGGATGAGTCTGTATGAAGCTTTGTATGGGAGAAGGTGTAGGACACCAGTGACTTGGGATAACCCAGTGAACAGGGTTGTGCTTGGGCCAGAATTGCTCAAGGAGATGGAGCAAGAGGTTATAAAGATCAGGCAGAATCTGAAAGTAGCACAGGATAGACAGAAAAGCTATGCAGATAAGAATAGGGTGAATAGGGAGTTCAGTGTTGTGGATCATGTTTACCTTAGAGTGAGGGCAAGGAAGAGTTCCTTGAAGCTTGGAAGTTGTGCCAAGATGTCACCAAGATATTGTGGGTCGTTTGAAGTGCTTGAAAGAATAGGTCCAGTTGCATATAGACTAGCATTTCCTGCTAGTACTAGAGCTCATAATGTTTTTCATGTTTCTTTGCTTAAGAGATATGTACATGATCCTAACCATGTGATAAATTGGGATGTGATTCAGGTGGAACCCGAGGGAGAGTTTCGAACCGAGCCAATGCGCATCCTCGACAGGAAGGTCACAATGCTCCGAAACCGGGCCATAGGTCAGGTAAAGGTGCAATGCGAGCACTACGGACCTGAAGAGGCTACATGGGAGCTGGAGGATTCCATGTGATTGGCACATCCATTTTTGTTCAATTCTGTAGAACACTGAGGAGATACTAGGTAGCATTTTGTTCAAATTTTGTAAAGCACTGAGGATAGTGCTATTGAAGGGGGAGGGGAATGTAACACCCCAGTTTTTACCCCATTGCATTAGATGTATATGATGTATATATTGTAAATAATCATGGTGCGGAGCTAAAGGCCAAGGCCCCACCATTGATTGGTTATGCTATGTTTCAGATTGAAATTGTCACTGATGGTATATCGGGGCATGCGACATACATATTAAGTTTCGTAATCATGTAAATATACATATTTAATTAAATAAACCCAACGAGCTATGCTCACTGCAACCATGATGGAAAGGGCATGATTCTCATAAGGATAAGGGTGGGGAATGTCAAACTTTGGGCTATGGGGTGGAAATCCATGTGTCACCACCCTGTTTGATTTGCCCATCTTTCCTTGTCTTATCCAACTACCAATTTAATGTTTTGCTAAGTAGTTGAGGCAGTTATGGCTGGGAGTGGAATGTAGCAAGAATGTCAGTCATCACCCACATGCACACTCCACCAGTGGATTGAACCTCATGATGGGAAGAAGAATTACTATGCCCCTCATTCCACTCTCTCCACTACGCCATTCTTTCCCTTGTCTGTTCATCCTCACGCGGGGACGGTAGTCTGAAAAATTCCCACGCACAAGCTTCTTTTCAGTTGGTCTCACGCAGCCGGGAGGGGGGAAGTAGTTTGGATGTCATTCACGTTTCCACAGAGTGGTATCTAGCATGTTTTCCATCCGAATTCCATAGGTCTGATGAAAATTTCCCTCACGCACAGGTTGGGAGTCTGTATTTTCTCCCCCAGTGTGGTCTGTGTAAGTTTTCCCCGGTGGCTTTGTTGTCCAGGATGGACTGTTGTTTTCCCCACATTGTGAACAGTGTTGCTGATACGTTTTGGGGACTATTGTAGGTTGTTTGGAGTCGTTTTGGCCACGATAGGGCCAAGAATGACTCAGGAGTCATTTTCCTTAACCAAGCTGTGAATCGCTTGTGTGGCTGCGTGTACACAGTGGTTGGTCTTCGGACTGTGTTGGGAGCAAGGATGGGGGCTTGGTTTGCTTGATAAACATGGTGTGTTTGGAAACCACACAGACAGAGCTAAAGGGCTGGATTTTTTCTCCACAACCCTTGAATAGCACTGGAAGGGAATTCAGGGCCTGAGGGACTGTGTAGCAGAGAAGGGACTGATTCCTTATGTCGGGTATGTGTGGGTGTCTTAGAAATCAGGCTAGTTCTGGTGTAGGTGTTCCTAGCTCTGTAATGGTCTCACCAACTTAGCATTTAGCCTTTCCCATCTCCTTGATGGCCTGATAAACCTGACCATGTTGGATTGGCTGTCTTGATGATGGCCTGATAAACCCAACTATGTTGTCTTGGTCGTGTTTTGGGTGTACCCTTGGCTATGTGTAAGCCTGCTTGTTCCTTATTCCTTGGGGAATCATGCCCATCTCGGGGGTGGCAACATTGCTAAGAGATTTAGGAGCATGCTACCCTATGGTTGGGTGGAACGTTGCAGCGACGTAGCTAGTTGCGGAACGAGTTCTTTATGAGATAAGTAATCTTGTCTATTTTACTTCTGTAATCATATTAATATTAATGAATATGATGAACATGTTGAATTCTTGTATGAATGAATGTTGCTTCCGCTATGTATGATAAATAATCATGTATGCATGTTCTAGTCTAGTTCAAAGCATTTTGTTTCAGCATTTAATGAATACACATGCTCATGGGGCTGGTTTCCTAGACGGTTAACACCATGGTAGTGTCCTCTTCGTCCGTCAGAGGGTTGGGGACATTACAATTTATTTATGTACAAAAGTGCTCCAAATTCCTAGGTAAAGTACTATTTGAGAACAAGGTCATTTACAGGAATAGTTTCTTCCTGTCCTTGTAAATCTTGCAATTTATAAGTTGAGCGACCAAGCTTCTCAGCAATTCGATAGGGGCCAACCCATAGATGTTGAAATTTCGTTTGTTTTCCCTTCTTGTCATGCGGGTGATCCCACTTTAAGACTAAGTCTCCTACTTCAAAGTTCCCCTTCCCAGACTTTTGTTTGTCAAACCATCTCTTGAAAATGTCTTGATGTTGGTTAAATCTATCTTTAGACTTTTGTCTCGATTCTTCAAGTTTTAATAAAATATTAATTTGTTGAATAATGTAATTTTATTCCCTTTTCACAAGCAAATTCATTTATCTTGATAGATGAGAAATAAGATGCATTATCCAAAACAAGAGAAATTGGAACCCCAAACCTGGTTATGATGTTCTCTTGTAGGAAGTTAATGACCGCATCCTCATTCACTTTGAAAAACGGAACCACTTCCACCCATCGTGTAAAATAAGTCGTAGTTGTAAGTATATATTGATGTTGCAGTGAAGAGTCTAGGTTAATTTCTCCAATAATATCTATGCCCCATTGTTCAAATGGTTCTTAAATAATCAATGGCTGCAATGGTTCGACTGCTTTCAGCAATTTGCCACCACTTCTTTGGCACACATCACACTTTCTTGCATAAGCATGAGCATCTTTAAATAGAGTAGGCCAATAGTACCCAGCTCTAAGAATATTATGAGCTATGGTATCTCCAGAGAAATTTCCTCCCGCAAGAGCGGCGTGCAATTATTAAACTAATTGGGATGCATCTTCTTTCCCAAGACATCTAAGAAAAACCCCATCATAGTTCTTCCTGAAAAGTACTCCATTAATTATCTTATAAGAAGTTGATTTCAATCAAAGTTCCCTTCTCTACTTGGAGTTCCAATGTTTCGGCATATGTCCTTGATGAAGATAATACACTAAATCTCTGTACCATGATTCAGGAGTAGTTAAAATGGGACATACCTCAACTAAGTTTAATTTAGCTTCATTCTCCCAATCATAATCTTCATTAGCATGACTTTCCGCAAGCAAATTGCACATCGCTTGACCTTTAATGATAGTAGCCAACTTGAATTCCAAATCATATTCTTGTAGTGTTGTCACCCGGTTTCCTCTTCACTCACCCAATTCTGTATGTACAAAGAGGGACCTGACAACTGGATGAGGAAAAATAAATTTTGTTCTATTCTTCAAAATATAAGGCCTGAATTGTTTTACTACCTTGAATACTGCATACACCTGTTGGTCTATAGTGGAGTAATTTAATTCAGCCCCTTGTAATCCAGTGCTCATAAATGATATTGGATATTAGTAAATATTTCCTGTAATCCTTACAAGTGATGCCCGCAAGTATGAAGAGATTATAGGCCAATATTGGAAGAGTATCTGATAGTTTTAATTTTAATATAGTAAATGTTCATAAACAGAATTATGATAAGTGTGATTATCATACTTGAAAGGGAATGTTTGTGAAAGGGTGTGTTTCCAGAACAATACGTCTATAGGAAATGTGAAGATACTTATACACAGAAGTATGAGTGAGAGAAAGTGTCTCGTGGTACATATTAGAAAATTAGAAATGGAGACCAGTGGGTGTGACAGAGAATGGAAGTAGAAGAAATCTAGAATATTACAGAAAACATATTAGGGTGGTAGGGTGGTGATAAGGCAATCAATATGCCTACAGGGGGTTGTTTCCTCCTTCCAGCAGAAGCTGGTAAATAGAGGGAAGGAGCATCCTGTCAGTAGTAGCTAAAAAAACAAGGTGTCGTAGCATCCTTTCAGTAGCAACTGATAAAGCAGGGGGTCGTAGCCTCCTTCCAGTGGGAGATAGTAAACAGGTTTTTGTAGCATCCTTTCAGTACTAGCTGATAAAATAGGGGGTCGTAGCCTCCTTTGAGTTATATCTGGTAATCAAGGTGACGTAGCATCCTTTCAGTAGCAGCTGATAAACCAGGGGGTCGTAGCCTCCTTCCAGTGGTATCTGGTAAATAGGGTGTCATAGCATCCTTTAGTAGTAGTTGATAAACCAAGGGGTCGTAGCCTCCTTCCAGTAGTTGTTTGTAAATAGGGTGTAATACCATCCTTGTATATAGCAGTAGGAAAAACTATTTGTAAATAAAAATTTTGCAGTAATAGGATGTATTGGTGGTTTACCCTATTGGGATTCCACGTTAAAATTGTGTTCTTTGTATGTTGCCAGCTTTCACACACCTGGGGGGGGATGTGGCAGAAATATTCAAGCCACTCGATTTGTCCTTGGGGGAAAGTCTCAAGTCAAGGCTGTCACCTTGTTCTTGACTCCTCCGGTTAGGCTCAACTCCTAAAGAAGCCAAGGGGGGTAGACCCTATTAAGTTACTATGGCAAAAATATTTAGTATGGTGATGGTATTAAAGAGTAATTTTTTGGGGATTTTTTATTTAACAATTGTAAACAACAAATAACATGATGAGATAATCACAAGTAAGCATGAAATGACACCCAATCACATATAGATTGAAAGAAATAAACAGTTGACCAGTGCCTTGAAAATGGAGTCAAAAAATAATTAAGAGTGCTTGCAAGTGCTGGAATGAATGTTGTGCAATTGTATCATGGTATGTTTTAAATTAATGTGAAAATATGAGTAAATTAACTTAGGCGAGGGGACTCCAGATATACCCAGGGGGTACTTGGAGTATGTCCAAAACTAAACCTTCACGGATACCCGCAAGGAATATGTGGGCTGAATGGAGTCTCTGAGACTATTATTCATAATTCACCTGAAGGTGTAACAGATATCGATGCCTCGAGGTCACTTTTCAGGAGTTCCCGCTTCCTTTGGGTATTTTCCCATCGTTTACGGTTTGCTCAAGGCGTTGGATTTTCGCTTGATGGTGGTTGATTGGGAAGGATGAAGACTAATTAAACTAGTCACTCACATTTATTTTGACACAGCTTATCTGATCGAATTAACCATACTCAAGTGCAGAGCATACACACCGGAGTCTTGTCAATTTTAGTAAATTTTAAGGGCGTGTTCTTGTTAAAAAGAAGACCCTCCAGGAATCTCTTTCGGTCCAAGTGGAACTCAATCAGGAAATAAAGGAGGGGTTAATTTTACTGCCTCCATGTGAGAAATAACAATGAAAATGGAATCATGGATACACAACACCGGTTTTCTAATTATTCCTACCACGTATCTCTTTCCCCTTTCGGATCAATCGAGAAGTCGTGGGGTACGTAGTATGATTACTTTGAATTCAAAATATGGAATAATGAAAAAGTAATAAAAGAATGTTATTTTGCATGAATGAAACTAATATAAAGCAAACAGAAATAAGACAATGCAAAAAATAACAAAAAAGGCGTGAATCCCCCCAGGGGGGATGGGGAAAGGGCTCAAAAGAGCCTATTCGAAGAAATTTTTTATTATTTGATGTTACAATATCAGTAAAATGATATGAATCCTCTTGGTTCTTATATAGGATGAAACCAATATCTTACAACTTTCCCAAAATTTAAAATTTGCAATCAAAGGGGAGCCCCCTCGGGGAATTTAAACGATCCCAAAGCCACTTTCAAACAATAGCTTCTCTTCTTTCTGTTATGCCTGCTAAAAGAAAGCGAGCATGTTAGAATGAAATATTCCCAAAATCACTTTGAAAGTACCTTTGTGTCAGCCTACTTTAAACCAAACAAAACTGAGTTAAAACTAGCTAAAACAGTGAAAAAGGAACCAAGGAAAGCAAGCTTTCCTTGGGATCTTGGCTTGCTGTTTGGGAATCCAATGAGATATGCACTGATTGCTGGATTTAATCTCTTTTCAAAATAAAAAGAAATCTAACGCATGCAAACTATGGATTTTCTTTAAATTGCCATGCAAAACAGACGATTTCCTTGAACTAGATCTAGAATGCTTAAACAGACCTTTTACAAATGAGATCTAGATTATGATCTTTGAAATAATATATCTATGTAAGTTTTACTTTAATATGACAGATTTAAATTATAACAAAGATTGTAACCAAAGTAACCAGTTAAAATTTGAATTTTTATAAGGAGGAAGAGAGAGAAAGAGTGCTTGAAGCCTTAAAGATCAACCGTGGAGATTCTGGTGGAATGTTGAGGGACTATGCCTTTGAGAAAGTTTTGGAGAAAGTGAGGAAGCAAGATAGATCAGCAGCCTCTCCAAGCTAGGAACCTGCAACTGAATCCAAAGGCTTTCCAAAATGCTTGTGAGATCTGGTTAATACATAAACAGAGATTTCAGAATAGCATGCATATAAACTATAAAACATGTTGAATCTAGATTTCTAAACATGCATCAAAAGGAAAGAGATGTCCAATAAACTTATTAACAAACTCATTTCGTATCAAGATCATAATAAACTTATTATCAATCTTTTGCAATGAGTCCACAAACAATCAGCAAATTATGAACATAGATACAGGTTACCTCAGTAAGACATGGCAATGCTCATCCACACACACAATAGCATGACACCATCTTGCCTCCAAAGCTTCTCTTTATTTAAAATGAAAAAAAACAATAGTACAATAGCAACAGCACCTCAATCCTAGTTCTAACTATCTTAGAAGAGGTAATATGTGCTTTATTTATAGCAAAAACAGGAGATCTATGCCAGGGGGGCGCAAATCCCAAGGAGAGAGAGACTGCAGCTGCATGTGGAGTGAATCTAGGCTTGATCTGTGTCTAACTGAGCTTGATCTGAGTCTCACTGAGTGAAACTATCAATCAGAGAGATGATATATCTGACACCTCAACCTGCTGACTGAAGCATCCACCAAAACTCAATCAGATGGGCCCACACGTGTGGAGGAGAGAGAGAGGGAGCAATTCCCAAGATTGCATGTTGTGGTGCACTCCCAGATCAGCCTAGAACGCCTCCTTCAGTCAAGGAAGTGTCAGATCCAGCCAATCCCAAGCCGATGAGACTGATTTGATTCAAATCAGAGCAAATCCCAATGATTTAGGATTTGGGGTTTTCTCCATTATTTAATTAAATAATCAATATTTGATTTTTAGGGATTTTTTACCTGAGTGATGGAAAAATCACTCAAAACTTAGAAAAAGTGGGTCTATGGGTTTACATGGTGCTCTAAGCTTGAAAATGAGCACCCCCATGACTGAAACTAATTTTCGAGCCCAATTTTATTACAAAACCAATTTTTCCAACTAGACTATTAAGAAATAGCCTAAGTTTTGTGGAAAAATTAAAATTAAAAAACTTTAAAAAAAATAAATAAATAAAACCTAGGGGGACTTAGACATGTTCATATGAATCGACCATGATGCCTAGCATGTTTATACATTGACACATAGACTCTAATAACCTCAATAGGCCTAAATTCCAAGCCGACCACCCCAACTTTGGAGGTATTGAGTGAAAAACTCAGAAATTATCTATCGTTTATTCAACAACCAATAATAACCAAGGGAAAAAACACCCTGGGCTGATCGGATTGACAAATAAATTATAAGAGACTGAGTCTTTTACAGACACTATCATGCTAGAAAATTTTATTACAACTCCCCCATGGGGTATGAACATGTGATATAGTACAACAAGCACTTCCCAGAAGCAATTCGGAAGGTCTTCTAAAGTCCGAACAAATCATCTTTATCTGGTTCGCCGGGCTCACTTGATAAAAAACCACTAAGTACAACTTAGGTGGTAACATCTGGCTCCAACTACGGGATGTGTGCTTGATCTGGTCATAAGCCAAGGAGAGGATACGAGAACACTAGAATCTCTGGTTTATACACCCTGTAAAAGCATCTCAACTTGACAAGAAAACCTCAGTAGCACAAGCTTTATATAAAAACCAAATGAACCATTAAGCTAATTTATTTAAACAAAATAAATGTAACTAACTTATGAAAAAAAAAATTATTATAGCTAAGTACAAAACAAAAATGCGGAAATTAAATGCTCTTTTTCAAGGAGCTTATTTTCCTACTCTGAGCATGATATACAAAGGGTTAAGTGTAATCAGAAATCCAATGTAACCACCTAAGCATTTTATTAACATAAAAAAAAATTCCTTGTCTTTGGTTACCAGCCAAAGTAATGATATTTTATTCAGAAAATGCAAACTTGCATGATGATCTGGAATGGGCAAGATGGATGGGAAATCATAGGCATGAATAATGTCATCAAACTTCTTCCCAAACTAGTAGGTGCTTGCACAGGCTGCTTCTATCCATGACTGGATAGGGTTGATATACAAATCGGAATGATGAGGCAGATTTACTACACCATCATACTGATCATCAAGGCTTACCGGATGATAACTCATTGTATAAGCCCCAAGCGGCTCCAAATCATAAGGAAACTCTATATGTGAAGATGATAGTTGAGACTGATATTCTACTGACTGCATCATATCTGTCTTTTCACAACACTGCTTCTCAATGTCTTCATTATTGATACCTTTGTGTGGCTCTACATGATATGACTTTGAAAGACCATATAAGAGTTTTGAAAGCTGCTCTTCTATACTCGGATTTTCCCAGGTCTCCAGATCCATGCTTCCCTCTATGGAAGTATCGTAGATTGGACTTCCACAAATTTCTAAATAGACACTCCCCTTGCTGGATATAGCATAGATAGGATTCTTAATAAGATATCCACAAAAATCCCAACAGTCATCACTACCATCTATGTTAGATGTGATGGATTCCCCATTGCTAATATCAAGTTCTAATATCAAGTTCTCTTTGTCTTCATTACTGATAGTGATATATGGCTCAGACTAATCATATGGATAAACTGCATGCTCCTTTTCCATATCAAAGTTTCCCAAGGCCACATGGTCCATGGTCTCTCCTTTAGATATTCCATAGACAGGAGAATCAACAAAACCATCAAAAGTTTCTGGTTCATTATTTTCCTCTTTATTCATGTCATAGACTAGATTTTCCATGAATGTCTAGGACTCCTCATCAACATCTTTGTCGGAGATAAGGGAGTCTTCGTCACCTGTATCATGCTCCAAGTTATACTTGTCCTCATTTTCATACTCATCTTCTTGAGAGAAAAGGTCACAAGGTAGTAAACCTTCCAGACTATCATCATTATATGGAGAACACATAGGAGTCCCATCATGCACATTACGGTTTTCATCATAAGTTTCACTATAAGATTCTGAAATGGTTTCATCCTTAGGTTTGTACTATTTAGCTAGTGACAAAGGGTAGGCCTGGCCTACCATGTATACATGATAAATCTCACTTGAAGTTGTTTCCTGACTACTGACCTCGGGAATTCCATGTTCCATGACTAGATTTGCAACATAACAAGTTCTTTCTTGGTGGAATTGTTCACAGGGTCTACACCGTGGGATTACTTCTTCTACCATGTTAGCTGAGTCTAACTAGCTTGGAATCCTAGGCTCTTACTGAGGAAATTTCTTTTGATACATCTGATTCTGCTTGGGATGAAATTTCCTAGGTCCATTATTCCTTTCCATTGTGATTATTCTATTTTGCATATGATTCAATTATTCAGAATGATTGGCCATTAGTTGGTTTTTACTAGTAACCAAGTTTTTTATCATGTCTGTCACCTTTTCCATGGGATCTTTAGAAGTTCCCTTTTCTTCTGATTCAACGGCTTTACCCTTCTCTTTTTTGTAGGAAGTGTTTCCCCTAGTGTAACTTGGAATGTTAGACTTGCCTGAAGATTGCATGTTCTTTTCTATTTTCTCAGCCAATTCCTGGGCAGTTTTCAGATCGATCGGTTCTTTATCTCTCAACTGGTACCTTAAGTCACTGGTGAAGGCTTGAATGTAGGATATGAGGATAGAGGCATTTTTTGGATTAATGTCTCTAGGAAGGTCTAAAACCACATGCCTAAATTTAGTGTTAAATTCATCCATGGTTTCATTCTCCGTCCTCTTTATGCTATAAAGGGCAGCAAGCAGATGTCTTGGTTCCTTCTTTTCTCCCCACTTCTTCCTAAAATCATCTTGGAATTCGCTAAGAGTTTTATATGAATCATCATCTAGGTTGAGGTACCACTCTTCAACATCATCTTCTAAGGATAAAGCAAAGAGATTCATTTTGACATCGTCATGGTCATGGGCAGCATCATTGCAATAACTAACCAGGTGTTTTTCAAACTTTCAAAGGTGAGACTTGGCAGTGATGGCATTATTGCCCTGAAATATGGGGAGCTTCTTGATAGCATATTTTGGAATGGCATGGGGACCACCTGCTGTCTGACAAAAGTCAAGGGGTTTGAATAATTCCGTCATTTCTTGAGATTGGTGAACATGACTCTCTACAAATAAGTGATGGATATCTGAGAGGGATTGTTCTCCTAAATTTTCAAGGTTTCTACGAGAAGTCTGCCTATTCAATCTTTCCCTAATAAACCTTTCGGGATCAGGGAGAGGATTAAATAATTGATGGTGGTTTATTCAGGTAGAAATTCTTGGAGGGATGTTAGACAATGGAGTCACCAGATGGATTGAGTTTTAATTTTTATGCTTTTTAAAGACAAGATCAATCAAATTTTTTTATCTTTTTAGTTTTTTGGAAAAACGTTAAGCTAATTCATACTCAGGAATAAAAAGATTTATCATCAGCAATGGCGCCAAAAAGTGTTGCCTCCTTTCACACACCTGGGGGGGGACGTGGCAGAAATATTCAAGCCACTCGGTGTGTCCTTGGGGGAAAGTCTCAAGTCAAGGCTATCACCTTGTTCTTGACTCCTCCGTTTAGGCTCAACTCCTAACGAAGCCAAGAGGGGTAGACCCTATTAAGTTACTAAGGAAAAACTATTTAGTATGATGATGGTATTAAAGAGTAAGTTTTTTAGGAGTTTTGATTTAACAATTGTAAGCAACAAATAAGATGATGAGATAATCACAAGTAAGCACGAAATGACACCCAATCACATATAGATTGAAAGAAATAAATAGTTGATCAGTTCCTTGAAAATGGAGTCAAAAAATAATTAAGAGTTCTTGCAAGTGCTTGAATGAATGTTGTGCAATTGTATCTTGGTACATTTTAAATTAATGTGAAAAGATAAGTAAATTAACTTAGGTGAGGGGACTCCAAATATACCCAGGGGATACTTGGAGTATGTCCAAAACTAAAGCTTCACTGCTACTTGCAAGGAATATGTGGGCTGAATGGAGTCTCTAAGACTATTGTTCATAATGCACCCAAAGGTGTAACAAAGATCAGTGCCTCGAGGTCACTTTTTAGGAGTTCCCGCTTCCTTTGGGTATTTTGCCACCGTTTACGGTTTGATCAAGGCGTTGCATTTTCACCTGATGGTGGTTGATTGGGAAAGATGAAGACTAATTAAACTAGTCACTCACATTTCTTTTGATGTAGCTTGACTGATCAGACAAACCGCAGCAAAGTGCAAAGCATACACACTGGAGTCTTGTCAATTTTAGTAAATTTTAAAGGCATGTTCTTGTTAAAAAGAAGACCCTCTAGGAATCTCTTTCGATCCAAGTGGACCTCAATCGGGAAATAAAGGAGGGGTTAATTTTACTGCTTGCATGTGAGAAATAACAATGAAAATGGAATCAAAGATACAAAACACCATTTTTCTAATTAGTCCTACCACGCATCTCTTTCCCCTTTCGGGTCAATCGGGAAGTCGTGGGGTAAGTAGTATGATTACTTTGAATTCAAAATATAGAATAATGAAAAAGTAATCAAATCATGTTATTTTGCATGAATGAAACTAATCTAAAGCGAACAGAAATAAGACAATGCAAAAAATAACAAAAAAGGCGTGAATCCCCCCAGGGGGGATGGGGAAAGGTCTCGAAAGAGCCTATTTGGAAAAAAAAATTATTATATGCTGTTATAATATCAGTAAAATGATATGAATCCTCTTGGTTCTTATATAGGATGAAACCAATATCTTACAACTTTCCCAAAATTTAAAATTTACAATCAAAAGGGAGCCCCTTGGGGGAATTTGAACGATCCCAAAGCCACTTTCGAACAATAGATTCTATTATTTCTGTTATGCCTTCTAAAAGACCTCAATAATGTTAGAATGAAATATGCACAAAATCGCTTTGAAATTACCTTTGGTTCATCTTACTTTAAACCAAAAAAAACTGAGTTAAAACTAGCTAAAATGGTGAAAAATGAACCAAGGAAAGCAAGCTTTCCTTGGGATCTTGGCTTGTTGTTTTGGAAGCCAATGAGATATGCACTGATTTCTGGATTTAATATTCTTTTAAAATAAATAAAAATCTAATGCATGCAACCTATGGATTTTCTTTAAATTGCCATGCAAAATGGATGATTTCCCTCAACTAGATCTAGAATGCTTAAAGAGACCTTTTAGAAATGAGATCTAAATTATGAGATTTGAAATAACATATCTATGTAAGTTTTACTTTAATATGACAGATATAAATGATAACAAATCTTGTAAGCAAAGTAACCAGGTAAGATTTGGATTTTTATAAGGAGGAAGAGAGAGAAAGAGTGCTTGAAGCCTTGCAAATCAACCATGGAGCTTTCCGATGGAATGTTGAGGGAATATGCCTTTGAGAAATTTTTGGAGAAAGTGAGGAAGCAAGATAGATCAGCACCCTATCCAAGCTACGAACCTACAAATGAATCCAAAGACTTGCTAAAATGCTTGTGAGATCCGGTTAATACATAAACAGAGATTTCAGAATAGCATGCATATAAAATTATAAAACATGTTGAATCTAGATCTCTAAACATGCATCAAAAGGAAAGAGATGGCCAATAAAGTTATTAACAAACTCCTTTTCTATCAAGATCATAATAAACTTATTATCAATCTTGTGTAGTGAATCCACAAACAATCAACAAATTATGAACATAGATACAGGTTACCTCAATAAAACATCACAATGCTCATCCACACACACAATAACATGAAACCGTCTTGCCTCCAAAGCTTCTCTTTATTTTAAATGAACAATAACAATAGTACAATAGCAACAGCACCTCAATCCAGTTCTAAATAGCTTGGAAGAGGTAATTTTTGCTTTATTTATAGCAAAAACATGAGATCTAGCCTAGGGGGGCACAAATCCCAAGGAAAGAGAGACTGCAGCTGCATGTGGAGTGAATATGGGCCTGATCTATGTCTAAATGAGCCTGATATGAATATCACTGAGTGCAACTATCAATCGGAGAGCTGATCTGTCTGACACCTCAACTTGCTTACTGAAGCATCCACCAAAACTCGATCAGATGGGCCCACACATGTGGAGGATAGAGAGAGGGCGCAATTCCCAAGATTGCATGTTGTAGTGCACTCCCAGATCAGCCTAGATCACCTCCTTTAGTTAAGGAATTGTCAGATCCAGTCAATCCCAAGCCGATGAGACTGATTTCAGTTAAATTGGAGAAAATCCCAATGATTTAGGATTTGGGGTTTCTCCATTATTTAATTAATGCATCAATTAAATAATCAATATTTGATTTTTAGGGATTTTTTACCTGAGTGATGGAAAAATCACTCAAAACTTAGAAAAAGTGGGTCAATGGGTTTACATGGTGCTCTAAGCTTGAATATGAGCACCCCCATGACTGAAACTGATTTCTGAGCCCACTTTTATTACAAAACCAAATTTTCCAATTAGACTATTAAGAAATAGCGTAATTTTTGTGGAAAAATTAAAATTAAAAAAACTTTAAAAATGAAAAAAATTAAAACCTAGGGGACTTAGACATGTTCATATGACTCTACCATGATGCCTAGCATGTTTATACATTGACACATAGACTCTAATAACATTAATAGGCTTAAATGCCAAGCCGACCACCCCAACTTTGGAGGTATTAAGTGAAAAACTTAGAAATTATCAGTCGTTTATTCAACAACCAATAATAACCAAGGGAAAAAACACCCTAGGGTGATCGGATTGACAAATAAATTCTAAGAGACTGAGTCTTTTATAGACACTATCATGCTAGAACATTTTATTACAACTCCCCCACGGGGTATGAACATGTGATATAGTACAACAAGCACTTCCCAGAAGCAATTCAGAAGGTCTTCTAAAGTCCAAAAAAACATCTTTGTCCGGTTCACCAGGCACACTTGATAAAAAACCACTAAGTACAACTTAAGTGGTAACAGTGTATTCTTTTTGTTATGTGTTTTTAAATGATAGATTTAAAAAGTGGTTAAATTAGTAAAAAGATAACAATACTGATTCACCCCCCCCCCCTCTCTCAGTATTGACCAATAAACCCATAATTGGTATCATAGTGGGTTCCTTCACTACAGTTTAACCACTAGAAGGAACATCCCTGCATTAAAACCACTATGGATCAACTAGAAGAGATTTACACAGTAAATGGATCTCCAATACTTTAAAAAAAAGAATACATATTTTGTAGTAGAAGAATGAAAATTTATCTAAAAGCATTGGGACATGATGTATGGAATTCAATGATCACTGATTACTTCCCACCAAAGAGGATAAGGAATCTAGCTCAAAAGAAATCCAAGAAAAGTAACTCAATGGAAATGGCTTCAATCCTTGATGGATTACCTGATGGTGTCAAATAGAAGGTAGGTGAATGTAACTTAGCAAAGGAACTTTGGGACAATAAAAATACCTCTACTCAGTTGAGCAAAGAGCATATGGAAGACTTTCTATTCTCGAGGATGTTAGTGAAGATGAATAAAATTGATATATAGGGACAACAAACTCAGATGAGGAATCATAAGTAGACATATAATCCCAATACATGGTTTTTGTAGATGAAATTGAAAAATGTAGGAAAAATAACAAAGTCTTGAAACAAAAATTGTCAAAATATCAAGAAGAGAAGAAGTCGAAAGAAGACGAATTCAAACCCCTCCAAGAAGAGCTACGCAATTCAAGGCAACAAGGGTTGGCTAGTATGGAAGAGGTCAAGATCTTAAAACAAGAAGTTGTTGAATTCAAGGAAGAAGTAAAGAAGCTAAAATATCAGCTGACTGTTAGTGAGAAGTTCAAGGAAAGTATTGAAGCTCTTAATAAAGTCCACAAAGATCTTCCAGGGATAAAACAAGTCTTGGATATAATCATAAAGGATTAAGCTCCATCATTCATGAAAATGTTGAAAATGTTAAATGTCAGCATGATGCATCCAAAGATACACCTAGGCAACAGGAAAATCACAAGGAAATGAAGTCCAATTATCATAATTCTGCTCATCCTCCCAAGATGAAAAATTTCAGAAGACATGCAAAAGAAAAGAGTCATTACAAGAAGAAAAACCAAATATTCTCCAAACATATATTCTATGGATATTGTCATTGTTGTCACAAGTTTGGTCACAAGGCTGATGATTGTAGAATCAAAGAGGAAGATGAAGGGATGATAGGGAAAGAAGACACCAACATTTCTAATGGAAAAATACTTATTTGTTTCATATGTCACAGTATTGGACACTTTGCAAAACATTGCAAGAATAGTGAATGCATATCTTCCCAAGAAACACAGAAAAAAGGTATGGAAGATGAAAACCAAGGAACAAAGAAATAAAAAACCAGTAAGCAAAATACCTCTTGGAAAAATATGGAGAAGAAAGGAAGACTCCAAAGATATAGAAGAAATAAAGATTTCAAACATCAGTGAGGTCTCCAAAGATGACGATGAACATAATTATGCCACATATAAAAAGGGCATTCATTGTAAGGAAAAACAAGATGGATATGTGAAAGGATACACCGATAAAAATGAAGGTGACGAAAAAGGATGTAGTGATGACTATGGGATCCTTTCCTAAAAAGGTATCTCATGATTTAAAGAAAACCCAGAAAATAACATTAGAAAGGATCATATATTCAAGGGGAGTTAAAGTGAGAAAATTCCAATTAGTATCTAAGAAAAATTCAATTGGTATCTAATGTTGAAGTATATTGAAAGTTGTCTTCTTCAAAGATGATGGGTGATCAAGGTTGGTGTATGGATGACATAAGAGAAAGTATGAAGTAACGTGAGAAATACAAATAATATATACATCTTGGAAAATGAAAACCATTGCTACTTAAGTATGGTAGAAGAAATTTGGATATGGCACAGAAGGTTGGGACATTTAGCTTTTGACAATATTGCCAAAATAAGCACAAAGGAATCTGTAAGAGATCTACCAAAAACTTTAGTTCCTCTAAACTATGTGTGTAAATATTGTCAACATGGGAAGCAAACCAGAGCTAGTTTTAAAATAAAAGAACATATGACCTCACACCCTCTGGAAATAATACACACATACCTATTTGGATCAACCAGAACTCAAATCCTACAAGGAGATCATTATTTCATGTTGCTCATTGATGATTACACAAGGATGAACTGGGTGGCATTCCTCAAAGAAAAATCATAAGCTTTTGAAAAAATTAAAATATTCAAAGAAACGGTTGAAAATGAGTCAGGTATGAAAATCAAGTGTCTTAGATCAGATAATGGGGGAGAATTTACCTCCAATGAATTCAATGAGTTCTGTGATGGTCATGGAATTAAGAGGCAATTTTCAGCTGCAAAAACTCCTCAGCGGAATGGGGTTGTTGAAAGGGAAAACATAACAATCCAAGAAGCTACCAAAACTATACTAAATAAAAGAAATTTTTCAGATTCATTTTGGAGAGAAGCTATATACACAACTTTCTACATACTTAATAGAGGACAACTCAGAGTGAATAAGGATAATACCCCCTATGAATTGTGGTATGGAAGACCAGCCTCAGTCAAATATTTTAAAGTGTTTGCCATTAACTGTTACATCAAAAGAAACAAGGACGACCTTGGAAATTTCAACTCTAGGACTCATGAAGGAATCTTTCTAGGATACTCATCCACCAAAAGGGCATATAGGTGTTACAATAAAAGGTTACATAAAATTGTAGAAAGTGCTGATGTGAAAGTAGATGAAATAAAATAAAGGAAAAAGAAAAAAATTGACAGTGTTGAAAATACATGTGATGATGAAATAAAAGACTTGCAAAAAGACGAGAGAATTTTTAACGAAGAAGAAAACAAAGGAAAAGGTTGAGGTTATGAGTCTTTGTGTCTGATATAGTGAGACCAGAGAAACTATGTAATAAAATGAAGTAATCTCTCTGTTGAGAATCTAAAGTTATGGGTCTCTGGACAGTTGATAATATAGATCTAAAATCCAAAAGAATCCAACAGTTTATGCTAGGTTTTTATATGAAGATATAAATGCACAGGCTTAAGGAATTTTGGTAAAAGTGGAATCCAGTTAACTTACAAGCAGAATATACCATTAGATATGGCAGCAGGAACAGAGTTTAAAAAAACATGTATCCTAGACAGAAAATGGAAAAGTGTGGAAAAATTATGAGTGTAAACTCTATCACAAAAATGTTGACAAAGGAGAGGAAGTACAAGAATAGGGGGAGTCCATGGATCTACCAGTTAAGCTATCATCCAAGAACCTGTTGCAAGAAAGGAAGTGTTATGATAAATGATAATACATTGATTAAATAACACAATTCAGTTAACGAAGGGGAGATATGATGATAGGGGGAGTTGTCAAAAAGTAGAAAGCCAAGAAATCCTATATCAAAATAGGTATAGCATTCGCATAACAGGTTATCCTTTGTCATTGTTGTCAAAGGGGGATAATTTTTAGAGGTTTCCATCAATTCCAAAGGGGGATATTGTTGGGTATATAGTTGTCATTAATGTCAAAAGTGTTCACAAATGATAAAGGAATAACCAGCGGATATGATGACATGAAAAACTCAGTGAAAGACTAAGGTAGTGATGGCATGGAATGGCATAGTTGAGGATGTGGCATGACACATATGATGACATGCAATATGATGGTGTCCTAATGATGATGTCATAAAAATTGATTTATAATAAATGCAATGGATGAGATGAACATGGATGATAAGACAACATGAATAAATGATCTGAAGACTTCCAAAACAGTGTCAACAGTATGATGTAAACAATGATTAATGAAACAAAGAACAGTGGTTGAGTGGAAGTAGAGATGCAGTATGAATGACGCAACTGGTTAGACAAGTGAAGAGTGAAACTGCAGAAGAGTTAAATGAATGGGAGATAGAGTATATGTAAACAATCAAAGAACAAAGAAACTATATCTGCGAGAGTGTTTATAAATTCTATATAATCAGCAGCATGATGAAATTCTCTATGTATATAATTCTTCAAAACTGTTAGAAACAATCACAGAGGATTTCTGCAAAGAAATCATGCATATCTGCAAAGTCATGGTGAGATCCGCATTCCATCTATTCTCGATGGTCAGGAATAATCCCACACAAGATCTGAAGGTTAAGGATCAGTTCCGCAAAAGATAGTTGGAAAGATGAAGTTCCATAATCCGAAAGATCGGACGACTGAGATTAGTTCCACTAAAAAGAGATCGACGATGTAGAAGAAAAATGCGGAAATAACGTTTAAAGATTCTATGAACTTGCAACCTACAACCCGCAATCTGAAAGATCGGACGACTGAGATTAGTTCTGCTAAAAAGAGATCGCCGGTGCAGAAGAAAAATGTGGAAAATGAATTGCGGAAATAACATTTAAAGATTCAATTAAACTGCAACCCCTATTCCAGAATATTGAATGCCAGGAAATAATCCACAAAGCATTGACGGTGCAGAAGAAAAATTGCAGAAAGAAGCTTGCAGAAAGGAGCTTGCGGAAAGGATCTTGTGAAAAGAAGCTTGTGGAAAGGAGCTTGCAGAAAGTTGAGATAAGATTTTAGGAAATGTTACATTTCTGCATCCTGCAATGTGTATCTTATTTCATATCAAAGGTCAGGAAAATGCCCGACTAAGATCAATGGTGGGGAATCGTTGATGAGGAAACCGTGGTGTGGAAATATGATTTTGAGGAGGAAATCTATGTGTTAGATCGACGGTCTGGAGAGATTTAGAAATCAGATCAACGGTCAGGAAAATGCGCGACGAAGATCAACGATGGGGAATCGTTGATGAGGAAACCATGGTTCAGAAATATGATTTTGAGGAGGAAATCTATGTGCTAGATTGATGAACTAGAGAGTCTCAAAATTAGATCAACGACCTAGATTGATTATGGAGAAGGAGATTGCAGAAGCACCAGAAAATGTTAAGACAAGTTGTGGAAATGAATTTTGAGGTGATGAATGAATGAAAGGGTGCAGAAGAATGTTCTAGTTTGATATTTACATGTAGTAAATATTTCCTACAATCCTTACAAGTGATTCTCTCATGTATGAAGAGATTATATGCCATTATTGGAAGAGTATCTAATAGTTTTAATTTTAATAATTAAATGTTCATAAACAGAATTATGATAAGTGTGATTATCATATTTGAAAGGGCATGTTTGTGAAAGGGTGTGTTTCCAGAACAATACGTCTGTAGGAAACATGAAGATACTTATACGCAGAAGTATGAGTGACAGAAACTGTCTCATGGTCTATATCAGAAATTAGAAACAGAGACCAGTGGGTGTGACAGAGAATGGAGGTAGAATAAATCTAGCATATTACAGAAAACATATTAGGGTGGCAGGGTGGTGCTAGGGCAGGCAACAGGCCTGCAGGGGGTTGTTTCCTCCTTCTAGCAGAAGCTGGTAAATAGGGTGTAGGAGCATCCTGTCAGTTGTAGTTGAAAAAATAGGGTGTCGCATAATCCTTTCAGTAGCAGTTGTTAAACCAGGGGGTCATAGCCTCCTTCCAGTGGTAGCTGGTAAACAGGCTTTCATAGCATCCTTTCAGTAGCAGTTGATAAACCAGGGGGTCATAGCCTCCTTCCAGTGGCAGCTGGTAAATAGGGTGTCGTAGCATCCTTTCAGTAGTAGTTGATAAACCAGGGGGTCATATCCTCCTTCCAGTGGTAGCTGGTAAATAAGGTGTCTTAGCATCCTTTCAATAGTAGCCGATAAATCAGGGGGTCGTAGCCTCCTTCCAGTAGTTGCTGGTAAATAGGGTGTAATACCATCCTTGTCTGCAGCAGCAAGAAAAACTATTTGTAAATAACAATTTTGCAATAATAGGACGTATTGGTGGTTTACCCTATTGAGATTCCACGTTAAAATTATGTTCTGTGTATTCTTGTTGTTATGTGTTTTTAAATCATAGATTTAAAAAGTGGCTAAATTAGTAAAAATATAACAATACTGATTCACCCCCCCCTCTCATTATTGACCAATAAACCAACAAAAAGTTCGATGCAAGTAATAATAAAGCAGAAGTGTGCTCTATACAATGAAGTAGGAGAAAAAATAGGAAAGAGGGCACTATCATAGTATAAGATGGTCAAAAAGAACAAATGTAGGTCCAATACTTTAGACTAAGCATTATTAATCCTAAATAACATATGGAACAACTTTAGTAAACACTAGGAGCTCAAATAATCATATAAATCTAGTGTCTAAATGGAATTGTATTCCAACACGAAGTGTGTAGAGCAATTTACAACCCAAAAGTCTAGACAGTTGTTGTGTTGAAGTGTGCAAATAGTGGATAAGTCAAAGTAAATACAGATGACAAGCATGTGGTGCATAGAAGTGTGCATGTCAAAGTGTGTAGTACAATTGACATGCTGAATGTGCAAATAATTATTGTGTCGAAGTGTGCAGATAGTGGATAAGTCAAACTAAATACAAATGACAAGTGTTTTTTCAAAGTGTATATGTCGAAGTACACATGTCAAAGTATGGTTATCAAAGTCTTGAGGACAACCTGTTGTTGAGAATGGTGGTGATGGGAGTGGGAATGGAGGTAGCGATCGGTGTGGGTCTTTTTCCGATACACTTAATAAGAGAGAGAGTCACGTTGTTGTTGGGTGATCAAGACATCAAGAAAGGGAATGGAGTCACCTTGTTGGATTTCCATGGTAAATTTCATGTGAGGTGAAATGATATTTAAGTGATTGTGAAAGTTGTCAAGCGATGTGCGTCCATGTGGCCAAGCGAGAACCATAATCCTCACTATGGATCAATAGATGACATCCTCCGATGAGATAAATGGCTAAGATTAGATTAGCCATCACTTAAATTATTTCACTTTTCACTTTATAAAAGTGACTCCATTTTAAGTCAAAATAAAATTATATTAATTAATGTATTTTCCTAATTTAAAAATTAGGAAAATCACATAATACATTTGGCTTCCTATATAATGTCTTCTAGCATGAAAGGACACATGCAATGATAGAAGACCATCCTTATTGACACTTTCTAACCGAAAGAAGAGAATAGGGGCTATAGTTTGAAGTGGGAGATAAAATATTGGACGTTGATTTAGAATCACGAATGGAGGAATATTTTAAAGAAATAGTCGAAAGAGGGGAAATAATAGAATAGGATTGAGGGTGGGATCAAAAAATAATTGTAGTTTGGATAGAGGTAGGAGTAGAGGGAGTGGAATTGCTCAAAGGGGAAGTGTATTCATTGGATGGAAGTGTGGTAATGTGAGACGGATGCGGAGAAGGTTATGTAGAGTTAAGGGATGGAGTGGATTGGTGAGAGGGATTTGAGGTGGAAGAAAAGGTTGGAGGGTTTCTAAAGGTATTTGTAATGGAGGCGTTGGGTTGAGATGGGTCGTTAGAGTTGATGTTTTCTATGATATTTCAATTTCAAATAAATAATGTAATATATATAATGTCAGTATTTGTTGATCAAATAACCATATGGGATGATTTTGATAATTAATGTTTCTCTAGTGCCTCTGTTGGAACACTAATAAAACTCACAAACCCAATCACTAAAATTAAAATGTTTGTCTACAATGTCAGTAACCATTGTTCTAAGAATCATATTCGTTGTGATTGGCAATCGAAAACATATTGTTGCATCTACCATAATTAAGAGCACTAGTGTGTATATCATAATTAGGAGCACCGAGGCATTTACCCTATTTAGGTGCACCAGTAAACCATAAAATTTATACGCACCAATGTAGTTATGTGAATTAAATGCACAATTGAATTTTAAAATAAATTTTTTTACTTCCCAGATGATGTCACTAGTGTGTTTAGATTTGTTTTAAGAACTAGTTAGTATAATTGGTTTACAAGTACTAGTGCATATCATTAGTGTATAGGGACTGGTGTGTATCATTGGTTAATACGCAACACTTCACTCCAATCAAATGATCACGTGGAAAAATACACAAAATAATTTTTATGGTTTGCATGATGTGCCTAAGCACATTGGTGCATTTTTTGTGCTCAAAAGCACCTGTGCGTATAATCGATACAATAGAATCAGTACGTCGTTGAAATTATAAAACTTTTGGTGCTCTTTATCGTTGGCTACATTGGTGTGGATACCATACAGATTACAGCATGGGTACGTTTTGTTAGGAAACCCACCGGTGCACTTTGTTAAGAAACACATCGATGTGCTTAGTTTCAAAATAACGCATCGATAAAAAACATTCACTAAAACATCTGACCACCGATTTTTTCCTATTATAACATTTATTTGTTACAACCTCCCTTAAAGCATCCCCTAAAAATGGTGGAGGTTTTAGTGAGTGCAATCTAACCAGTAAAGGAGTAGCAAAAGTAGGAAAGAGGGCACTATAATAATATAATAATGTAAAAAATACAAATGTGGGTCTAGGAATCTAGACTCTGCATGATTAAGCCTAAGTAACATATGGAACAACTTCACTAAACACTAGGAGTTAAAATAATGATATAAACATAATGACTAGTTGGAATTGTAGTCCAAACCCCTCCTTAATCCAAAATGGGAGTGAGCATGAGAATTATTAAGGGCCCAAGTAACAAAGGTGTATGGTCACCCTTCTCATTATCAATCCATATGAACTAAGGAAAGTGGAAAAACCACATGGGGGTAAATCCTCCCTTGAAAATGGGCATGAGGTACACCAAAAATAAACTGCTCCAAACTCAAGTAGGTGTCAAGTTGATTAAATGTGTAAAGGAATATTCCTCTTGGGAAGAAGAGGTCATTGCTCCCATTTATAGATCATGTGCTTGATCTTTTCATAGTCTACAAGCACAAACAGATGCTCATAAAACTTAAACTTCTTGAGATCAGGTCCAAATGAGTCTTGAGGTGTTAAATCCATGAACTTCGAACCAAAATCAAGTCCAAATGAAGTAGAATTAGCTCCAAGTGAATGGTTGTTTCCTCTATCATCTGTATAATAACATATGCCAATAAAAATAATGCATTGGATAGGAAGCATGACAGTGAGAGTGAAAGTAGCAACTCCATACTTCATAACATCCAATGACACATCAAAAGTGAACTCCTAAGAGGATCCAAATGTGATTGAACTGCAACTAATATCTGATTGTATTTAGAATTTGAGGAACGATAGGAGAACAAACTGGTTTGGATATCAACTCAAAGAAGGTGGAACATGATTCCTAAGTGTTCCAATCAAATGGAAAATGCACAAGATTCTCCATATTCAAAGAAATGTTGAGGAAATGCACCAGTCATCATAGAGGAATATGTAGGAAACTGCACAAAGAGAAGAAATGATATATCTTCAAACAACAGGCTTGGCCTCCAAAGATCTAGGAGATCATAATATTTTGCATCATCATCTTGTGAAGCATGCATAGGATCAAGAACAACCGACTTATCATCCTCATGATAAAAAATTGAAGAATGATTAGAGAACAATGAGAGATGGAAATAATTGAGTATTAATCAATAAGAAAAGGTTGAATGTCCTCTTCATGTAGATATTCTTCATGGGAAACCATAGAGGAAGAAGGAGTCACTACAAGAAGACTTACACCAATTCGAAATTATGTTGAGATTTCTGCCATTTTTCTTCTTCTTGAACAACTTTTGAGAAATTGTAGCTACAAACAAACACTATGAAGATCTGTATGGAAGATTAATTTATTATAATGAGATATGCTTAAGATAATAGAGGCACCTTCAGGAGTACTTCACACCTAGGTAGGCTTCAAGACAATTGCCCTAGGGTTTTTGTGGTAACTCCGCTACTTCCAATGTGTTACTGAAAACAACTATGCTCAATATGGAAGCTCTGATACCATATTAGAATTTGCATAGTGGACCTAGAATCTAATTATACCTCACTTAGAATTGGAACAAATATTAGCAGAAAATAGGGAAGAAAATATTGAAACAAAAACATGAGAGAGAAATCAATTGATGTAAAACCATATTTTGTATTATTCATTGACATGAATACAATATATAATACATCTCATAGAGAGAATTCAAGAGGCCTATCTTGAATTTGAGTTTCTCACAATAAAAGTAGGTTTAGATGTTACTAATTCCCCAATCTAAACATTTGTCATCATATAACTCATAGCTAGAGTTCACAAATGGGTAAGGTTAGACTTGGGAGTCCATGAGTGACATAAAATAAAGCAGTGAGTGGATTTTGGGAGAAAAATATGAAAGGTGGTTGAGGAAAAAATTGATAAGCATGCTCAAATGATCCTATAACAACTAGTTCATCCAAATCCAGGACAAAGCAGTACAAAGTTTTCATATCTCATAAAAGTTGGATAAAAGTAGGAATAAAGAAGAAGTGTGGAGTCTATCCAATAAAGTAGGATAAAAAATAGGAAAGAGGGATCTTTGATAGTATAAGACGGTAAAAAGGAATAAATGTGGGTCCAATACTTTATACTATGCACTATTAATCCTAAATAACATATGGAACAACTTCACTAAACACTAGGAGATCAAATAATGATATAAACCTAATGTCTAAATGGAATTATATTCCAACATGAAATGTGTAGTATAATTTACAACCCAAAAGTGTAGAGAGTTGTTGTGTTGAAGTGCACAGATATTGAATAAGTCGAAGTGAATACAAATGACGAGCAAGTGGTGCATCAAGGTGTGCATGTCAAAGCATGTAGTACGATTGACAAGACGAATGCAAAGATAGTTATTGTGTCAAAGTGTGCAGATAATGGATAAGTCAAAGTAAATACATATGAAAAGTAAGTGGTATATCAAAGTTTGTGTGTCAAAGTACGCATGTTGAAGTGTGCAGCATAATCGACAAGTCGACGAAGTGTTGAAGAAAGGTGGTGTACAATCCCATCATTGTGCTACAAAACCCCTCTTATTTAGATAATCATTTTGGTTAATTGATTAAATTAAGAAAATAAAATAAACATGTCGACCCTCATGTGGAAATTAGGAGTGATATAAATAAACAAGGATTAATGTATTTTGTTGGGTGTAGTGGTGATCATGGATAATTTGAAGTTTTAATTTTTTGGGATTAGGAGGAATCAATGAATAGTTGATGAAAAGAGTGAAAGAATAAGTAGATTTAGTGTACAACCAAGTCACAAGTCACAGTCTAAAAAGGAGTGTAAGATAGAGGCATAGTTTGGTGCGAAGTTGTTCGATAAAATCAAGCACAAAGATAAGTTCGTAAGTTGACATAGAAGTAAGTTTTGGTGAAGTGAAAAACTTATCCCATCTAAATAAAATTTTAAAACGAAGGAAGAAATAAGTGTGAAGCTCAAGGAAACTTTTAAGGATCCATACTTATTTAAAAGTGTATAAATGTTAGTGAATCGTGTCAATCCTTGAAAAGTCAGATATAAAATATTTGGCGATAATTTTCTAAAATTATTTTAATTTATAAGGATTTTATATATTTTATATATGTGGAAATTGAACCAAAGTGATAGAACAATTACACTCACAAAATTGCTAATCAAACATGCAAAATTTACACAAAAGGAGACTGAAATTGGAGCATAACTTAATCATGTATTGAATAATTTTACATAATCCAACCATATGAAGTAATAGGCTGCTCAAATATATAATTAAATCATATATTTGAAAGCATAAGGTTTCTATTCAAATTGGTAAAAAACCAAGCTTACTAAAACTAGTCAAATCCCCCATAGGTGCAAGAAAGACTTTCCAAATCTATGAAGGTGCTCACGAATTGGATAAATCAGATAGGCCAGATAATAAGTGATGGAAAGAGATCATATCCATGATTTTATTTGGAGAAAAGGAAGGATTATTAAAGGGGTAAAAAATAAGGAAGTTACTACTAGACTTGATTTTCCCTTTTTCCTTAAAATTGCTGTAAAGCAAGGCAGCTTTCAGAAAAAGCAGAACTGCGCTTTTACAAACCAGGAATAAAATAAGACATGATAAAAATGTTTCTAGGGTGATTCCAAAGTGATACATGACCCAATTTTAGCAAGTCTTGACTTCTAGGTGCATGTGGAAGCCAACTAGCATAGTGAGGAATCTAGGAATAAGACAAAAAAATTTAATTAATGTCAAATATGGGTAACTATCGGTTGATTATTATAACATGCCCCTTAATCCTGAATTTATGAGTAAATATAAAAAATCTATAGGGCCTAGAAAAAAGGCTTAGTCACCCTTTACATACTGCATGTCCATACAACCAAGGAAAGAGGCAAAAACCCAATGGGAAAATCCTCCCTTAAACATGGACAGGAAACAAAATTTTGGAAATCTTGTTATCAATCATATTTCACCACATGATCAGAAATACCTAGCAGTGATTTGAGATTACTGAAGGTATTCTCACATAATACTTTGGTGAATATATCTCCTACTTTCTCTAAAGATGTGCAGTAGAGTAGAGCAAAGGTGCCATCATGCACAAGCTCCCTGATATAGTGCATATGGATCTCAATGTGCTTGGTTATTTGTATTCGAAATGGATCAGTGGAGATTCAAATGGTGTTTTGATTGCCACAATAGATGACAGTTTAAAAATCTAATTCGAAACCACGTTCTCCAAGTATCCCCTGCAACCACAAACATTAAGTAGTTGCATTCACAACTCCTCTATACTCTGCCTCTGTAGATGAGAGTGCTATGGCACTCTGATTGCTACTTGACCAGCTGATTGGTCCTTCTACAAACATGAACACATATCCTGAAGTAGACTTTTGATCCATGTTGTCACCTGCCCAATCACTGTCAGTAAATCCAACTAGCTCTAAGTCATATTTTGCTTTATAGAAAATCCCATGAGTCCTTGTTCCCTTAACAAAGTTTAGGATCCTCTTGGATGCTCTCCAATGGATCTCATGAGGCTGATACATGTATCTTGAAGCCACACTAAATTCATAATATAAGTCATTTTGAGTATGTGTAATATAAAGGAAACACCCAATCATCTGCCTATACAGTGTATTATTTACCAAAGGAGAAGAACCTGCTTCCTCAAGCTTAACTCCTGAAAGGAATGGAGTCCTTCTTGGCTTGCAATATTTAATGCTGAAATTTTTGAGAAGATATAAAGCATACTTGGATTGATTAACTTTTATTCCATGTTGGCATTGAGCAATTTTGAGACCCAAGAATTGGCTCAACAATCCCAAATATGTCATAGAAATTGCATGGTTCATTGCATCCTTCAAGGAGGCGATCTCTTTCTTTGAAATTCCTGTAATTAGTAGGTCATCCACATATAAAACAATTATCATTATAGAACCATGAATCATCTTCAAAGGATCATACTTTCATTGAACAAAACTCAATGACAATAGAAACCCATCAATCTTTCCATACCAAGCCCTGGGGGCTTGCTTGAGCCCATACAATGATTTCTTTGACCTGCACACTAAAGATGGATTAGAAAAAAAACATTATGGTTGATTCATATAAATATATTCATTCAGATATCCATTTATAAAGGAACACTTCACATCCATGTGGTGTACCTCCCATTGGCTTGAAGCTGCAATGGCTAGAGCTATCCTTATGGAGTCCATCTTTGCCACTGGTGCAAAGATCTCATTGTAATCAATACCATGTACTTGAGAGTATCCCTTGGATACCAAAATTTCCTTATATTTCAAAGGTGAACCATCAGCAGCAAACTTAGTTTTAAATACCCACTTACACTATACTAGCTTTCTCCCTGGGGGGAGATCAACTAGTTCCTATGTGTTGTTCTTCTAGAGCGAGATGAATTCTTCTTTCATAGTTGTTTTCCATATTGGATAATTTTTTGCATATTCATATGTATAAGGATCAGATTCAACCATCAAATAACACTTCTCAGCAAAGAGTGGATCTTTCACACAAAGGGCACTCTCAAATTGAGATCTAGTCCTCCTTGTGTCACTAGGATTCCCAGCTAGTTCCCCAGCTGCATGAATGTTCCTTGCTGCCCATTTTGGTTTTGTAGGACTGTTAGGATATGAAATTAAATAATAATTATCATACATATCATAATCATAAAACTCATTAGTCTCTTCACTTACAATCAGTGGTTGTGGTGGTGAAGAGGACTCTCCAACTTCAACTGTTGCTGAAGGCTCTTCTTCGAAATGAACACTTATTTCAATGAAATATTTGTTAGTGATAAATTTTATCAGATTGTACTCTTTTGAATATTCATAATACCCAACAAATAGGCACTCTTGGCTTTGGGGTTGCAAAGCCTTCCTCTTTTCAATTGGAATTCTAGCCCAAGCCTTTGAGCCAAAAATCCTGAAATGGGTCACATCTGGCTTGTGTCCAATCCAAGATTAGAAAGGAGTAATACCATAAAGATTCTTATGTGGAACCCTATTCTGGATATAGGATGCACAATTTATATCCTCTCCCCAAAACTTTGGTGGAAAATCTTTAGCCTCCATCATGCAAGTTGCCATCTACTTGAGTGATATGTTCTTTCTCTTAGCAACACCATTTTGCTATCGTGTGTAAGGAATAGAATGTTGCATCTGGATACCTGCATATTTACAATAATGGATGAAATCAAACTTGACATACTCACCACCATTGTCAGATATGAGGATCTTGAGTCTCCTCCCAGACTGGTTCTCAACCAAGGCTCAAAAGACCTTGAAGAGGTCAAAATCTTCAGACTTGTGCTTTAGGAAATAGACCCAACAATACCTGGAAAAGTCATCTATGAAGGTGAGTGCATATTTGGCTTGAATCATGGACATATGAGGGAATGGACCATAAATTTCACTGTGGATTAACTCAAGGGGTGCATAGGTTCTCTCATGACTAGCTCTCTCATATTTATGCTCTGGGTGTTTTCCTAGGATACAACCTTGAAAGACTCCCTTAGAAAACTTAATCTTTGGTAACCCTATGACCATATCTTTGTCACTCAAATCATAAATATACCTATATTTAAGATGGCCAAATATCTCATTCCAAATCTTGCTTGTCTCATTAGCATGGGTTAGAAGAGAAGAGGACTTTGAGTATGGTAGAAAATGGGAAAACTTATATACCTTCAAAGTGTGATCCACAACACCTTTTGCTATGAATTTACCATTTGAAATATCTGAGATTTCAACTTCATTGGGGGAGAAGATGAATTTATTTGGAGACCCAGTGTGAATCATCTAATACATTGACAAGATATTAGAGGCAAGACCTGGAACATACAACACATTATTGAAATTACCATAGTCAAGATAAATCCTACCCTTCCCCATACTATTAGTCAGAGAGTTATCTCCCAAAACTATTGGTGGACATTTTGACATGTCAAGAGAGTAGAAGACCTCCCTTTTCGAAACCATATGTTTGGAAGCTCCATAATCAATGATGAAGTTAGGTGAGCTTGAGGTGCCAGCAACCAAGGCATGTACTCTCTCCTTGTCTTCTGAATTTGATCCTCCTTCCCTCTTCTTTGAGCAATTAGGAAGGGAGATGTTGTTCTTCTCCAAGATTTAGGTCAACATATCAATTTTATTTTTCATACAAGAGCTCTTAGGATGATAGCCCTTACTGCAGTATGCACACTTGGTAATTTCTCCTTTGTTCTTCTTCTTCTGGAATTTATTCTTAGAGCCTGAGGGCTCCTCTTGAGAATTTGACTTGTCTCTCTTTTGCTCAGGTGGATTTTTATCTTTTTTCTTTCTTTTTGAATCCACCTTTGAATCTCCAGCAACCAAATCTTGTTCTTTGGAAGGTTTGATGGCGCCCATCATTACCAATTTATCTTGCTCCCGGGTGAGGGATTCCATGAACTCAACAAGCTTAGGCATCTTCCAGGTTCGAGCTGTCAATTTGGTGGCATGGAAGGTTGAAAAAAACATTGAATAGTCAAGACCAAGATTAGAGAGTGTGGTCAATACTAGTTGCTCTTCCTTCTTTTCGATCCCACACTATTTTAGCTGCAAAACAAGGGCCTTAAACTTGGAAAAGTAGATTTGCAATGATTCGAAGATACTGGGACTCAAGGAGATCAATTCATTCTCAATTTGATGTCCTCTCATCTCATCTATATTTCCAAAAATATATTCAATATTCTCCCAAACCTCATTAGGTGGTGTCAATGAATGAAGATGAAAGAGGAGGTCTCTTGAAATGCTCAAGCACAAAAGACCATAGGCCTCATCCCTCATGTTCTGCCATTTAATTTTCTTTGCAACTGCATTGGGATATACCTTATATTCCATGGTAACCCTGTAGAGACATTTTTCTCTCAATAATATCTCCATCTCACCTTTCCATTCAAAGAAATTAAATGGAGTCAAGATGATCCTTTGAGATTGGTCCTTATCTCAGCAATTATTCCCTCCAGTCAGCAGAATGCACTCCTAGTCAGTGATTTCAAACCTGTAATAAAAATTTGGAAGTGGAAAAATCAATATACAAAGGCTCTGATACCATGTGGAAATTGAACCCAAGTGATAGAACAATTACACTCATAAAATTGCTAATCAAACATGCAAAATTCACACAAAAGGAGACTGAAATTGGAGCATAAATTAATCCTGTATTTAATAAGTGTACATCATCCAACCATATAAATTAATAGGCTTATCAAATATATAATTACATCATATATTTGAAAGCATAAGGTTTCTATTCGAATTGGTCAAAAAGCAGGCTTACTAAAAGTAGTCCAAAATCCCCCATACGTGCAAGAAAGACTTTCCAAATCTATGAAGATGCTCACGAATTGGATAAATCAGATAGGAAAAATAATAATTTATGGAAAGAGATCATATCCATGCTTTTTTTGGGAGAAAAGGAAGGAGGATTATGTGGAAAAAAAACAAGGCAATTACTCCTATACTAGCTTTTCCTTTTTTCCTTAAAACTGTTGTAAAGCAAGGCAGCTTTCAGAAAAAGCAGAACTGGGCTTTTACAAAATAGGAATAAAAGAATACATGCTAAAAATGTTTCTATGATGATTCCAAAGTGCTCCATGACCTATTTTTATAAAGTGTTGACTTCTAGGTGCATGTGGAAGCCAACTAGCATAGTGAGGAATCTAGGAATCTAGGAATAAGACAAAAATGATTAATTAATGTCAAATATGGGTAACTATGGGTTGATTATTCTAACAATATAATAATTTGGTGAATTTTAGAGTGAAAAAAATTTACCCCATCAAAATTGGGCGAAATGGGGCTTCAAAATATGCAAATTGGAAAATATTTTTGGAAAAAAATATGGAAAAATAGCCCATGGGCTAAATTTCATCCCTAAAAATTTCCTTGTTGAAGTTATTCAATAAAATTCCTAATATCTAGGATGAAGTGAATGATCAAATCCTAGTGTGAATCCCTTCAATCAAAGAAAAGTACAAAGACATAAGAACAACAAGAAGTAGTACTTAGAACAGGCTGGCAGAAAGAACATAAAGGGACTACTTAGTCGAAGTATAATGAAGCCAAAACAAAGTGAACAAGAGAAACTACATACTTCTCATATTGAGTTGAGAACAACTGACAAGTTAAATCTTGTCTGCAAGTTAGTTCTTACACCGAGGATTGGATTCCTCATGATAGGTTGGATTCTATCTGCAAGTTGGGTCTTGCACCAAGGATTGGATCTCTCACCTCTTAGTTGGTTCCGAGAAACATGAGGATTGGTATATTTTAAAATTTATGTACTGAATGATCTATAAAATATTCCAAAAAAAAAATGTCTCTACCTTATGATGTGCATTCTTTATATATTGCAACGTTTATTAAGCATAACAACTACAAAATGCAAAATACCATATATATTTAATTGAATATATGTTATATTGATTCACCTCCCCCCTCTCAGTGTACTTGATGTGTTCAACAAAAATTATCTTGGAAAAATTTTAAACATTAATTACATTAGATGAATTATAGAAAAAAAATGATTAATATTTTACAAAAATATTCTAGTGCATTTGCATGGGATTATACTAACAAGAAATTCATTTTCTTAGATACATGCATTCATCAAATTTACATATAAGGAAATGGTAAACCCGTCAAACAATCGCAATAAAGAATGAATTGTTATCTAAAGAAAATAATAAAAGAGGCAGTAGGAGCTACATAAATTATTAAATGTCAAATTCATTTACCTTATCTCAGATAGCCAATTGGTTTCACCCTTAGTAATTGTTCCCAAGAAAATTGGTAAGTGGAAAATATGCATTGGTTAACAAGAACTAATTAGGGACACTTTGAAAGATCATTTTCCCATACCCTTCATTGATATTGTCACAGATACTTTATCCATGAATGAATACTTTTCTTTCCTTCATGTATTCATTGAGTACAATTAGATTCAGATCGCTCCAAAAGGATAAGACAAAATCACATGTACATGTCCTTGGGGAACATAATCCTACAAGGTATTTCCTTTTGTATTTTGTAACGTACCTACTACATTAAAAATAATGATCTTAGTTATTTTCTCTAACTTGATTCATGATTCCATAGAACTGTATATGGATGAATTTACTACACATATGAAAATTCTTTTGAAGAATCTTTAAACAGTATAAAAAAAATTCAATTAGTGAGACGAAACCAATCTTTTACTAAGTCATGAAAATGTTTTATGCTACCTAATGAAGGAATTGTTGTTGGCCATCATGTGTCTTTTGTAGGAATCAAAGATGACCTGGAAAAGATTGAAGTGATTGTTAAGCTACTAGTTCCAGCTACCCAAAAGGACATGAGAAGCTTTTTGGGACATGCACACTATTACAAGCACGTTATAGAGATTTTTTTTTAAAATCACCTTTATTTAAACTACTTATAAAAGATGTTGAATTTTATTGCAATATTGAATGCTAGATTGCTTTTGACACACTCAAGGAAATTTTTTCTACAACTCTGGCATTAAGAGGATTAGATTGGTCCTTATCATTCGATATCTCTACTAATACATCAAACCGAGCTATGGGAGCATTTTTGGGACAAGAGGGAAATCCTCAAACCATTGTTTTTATTTTATTAGTAAAAATATGACTCATGTTGAGATAAATTATACTATGATTGAGAAGGAATTTATTGTTCTCATTCATGTTGTTAATAAGTATAGGAATTACATCATTGGATATGAATTTTTTTTCCATACTAACCACTCTGCTATAAAGTACCTCATGAATAAATCCATAACAACTAGACAAATCACTAGGTGTCTCATGTTGTTACAAAAGTTCAACCTTGCCATTTTAGATAGACCTGGAAGGGAAAATCTGGTTGTAGATTTTATTTCGAGGATCATCAATGAAGGTGAAGTTTTTCATGTAGAGGATAGTTTGTTGGATGAGATTTTAATTTTTCAATATCTACTAATTCAATGTGGTTCACAGATATAGCTAATTATTTTTTTGCATGAAAATTGCCACAACATTTTTCATCCAAAGAGAAGCATATTGTTTTCAAACTAAGTGTGAGATACTCATGGACTCAAGGGGATCTATTTTACACGTGACTAGATCTGATCATTCGTAGATTTTTATGAGAATATAATATGCTCAACATCTTAAAATCATGCCATGATGAGCTGTGTGGTGGACATTTTCCATACAATAGAACTACTTATAAAGTCCTTCTCTTGGGATACTATTGGTCTACTCATTTTAGAGATGCCAAAATGTATGTCAAGAGTTGTGATAGATGTCAAAGAATGGGTCATCTAGTTGTAGTAGATGAAATGCCTCTTCAGCCAAAATTTCTTATGGAGCTCTTTGAAAAATAGGCCCTTCAATTTGTGGGACCAATCAATCCTTTGACAAAGAAGAAGGTGTACATTTTGGTGTGTATAGATTATGTGACTAAGTGGGTGGAGGAAAAATCTCTTCCTAATCTAACACGGATTCCATATGTTATGGAAGAATCAGTATCCAGATAAAGAAGAGATCCATCTTCATATTAAATAGTACATATTGAATAAAATGATTGATCGTAAAGTCACAATTGGTAGCCACCATTTATATGGTTTAGGAAAATATTGGGAGGAGTCGTGTCGTCATAGCAATAATAGTAATTATTAGTTGATTAGTAATTTATATATTATCTATGTAATGTATGTATTATCCTTATTATTATTATTCTTTATGTAACATTTCCCTTCCCTTAAGGGCCACTTTGTCCTCGAAGCTGAGAATATTGATGCTCTGTTATTATGGGTTTTGTTTGAAGTGTTGAATCGAACACTGCAATCTTGGATTGATTTCGTTCTATGTACATGATTTTGGAACTTGTGTTGTAATCCTTTCTGCTTAAGTGGCGAGTAATTGAAACAATACGACTTGTACTTATTGGTTATCCATGTCATTTTTTGGATTCCATTTATGAATAATCGTGGATATTCACTTCCATTTTTTTCCCTAGTTGTGGATTCTAAGTCGGATGTCATAATAACTTACATATTTTTAAGAGATGTTCCTTTACCTTGGAAATCAAAGTGATGGTTATCCTTAAGAGTGTGGAGTTTAAAGACATCAATGTGAGCCTTATTAGTTTCCTCAATCCATATTATTGTATATGGATTCCATCTTACAACTTTAGGGAGTGTGCACTTTAATATTAACCATTCCAAATATGTTTGGTGGTTGTTAAAGGAATGAAACACATTTAAGTCGAGGTCAACTTTATTGGAAATCTCTACGTATTTTAATAGTTTTCTTTGAATCGTAGAGTCCCTAGCTTCTTCATGAATTTGTAGTATCCATGATTTCCTCATGAATGTGTCCAAAGCTCCAATTTCGGAGTAGCATAAATGTTGTTCATCTATAGTATCTTTCTTAATAGGACTTCCTAAACATGTGGATGCTATAACTATTGTTTCATATAGTTCGACATCAATGGGCCCACTATATTTAACATTTTTTTGGAATGTAAACAACAGTTGGAAAGATCCCCACATCTGCATAACTATATATACTTGTGTTTGTAGAATAATCATCAATTATTTCATCTTTTTTAAGTAGGTATTGACTACTTCCATGAATTTCAACTCCGTAAATCGTATCAATAGATTTATCTAAAAAACGTGGTTGAGAACAATGTTTAAGTGTTTTTATCGGTACACCTGTGGGAACATTTCCATATTTATTGACATGAAAATTGGATGGTGATATGGAATTGGCTACGTCCTTCAATTTAATGTCCAAGACATCAATTCTATCACATTCATGTTCTTTACCAAGTTTTTCTTGCAAGCTTTGAAAATTGGATAGGGATTTAATTTCCAAGTCGTCGTCTTGGGAGGCCTCTAGTTTGAATTGTTGACTTATTTCATTGAAGGTATTTTCAACATGCTTTTCATTTGTTTGTTCCTTACATTGAAGTACTTCTATTTTTCTCCTGAATCAGTTGAAGGTCTCATCCAATTCTTCTTTAAATGACTTCATGGTTAATGCAGATTTTAATATTTAATTAATAATAATTCCAATTAACTATTAAAAAATGATGATAATAATTATATTATTTTATAAATAATCATAATATTATACATATATATGGTTTATTTTTTGGGTTAAACTTGAGAATTAGGGCTTAATAAAGCATTATGTGGTTTATAAAACCAAGGGTTGGTTTTATAAATTGTATGTTGTTTTTTCGTTCTTTCTTCTTTCTCATTTTTATGGGATCTTCTTTTATGTAGTTCTTCTTTCTTTTCTTTTTTTTTCTTTTTCTTTTTTTATCTGTTTTTTAAAAATTTCTTTTTATGAAATAATTAATTAATTCAAATTGATGGCCAAAAACCAAAATATGTCCAAAATCCTGAAATCAATCCCAAGAAGGGGCTTTGATACCATTGTAACACCAAATCTATATGTTATGGAAGAATCCATATCCAGGTAAAGAAGATATCCATACATTCATAGTAATAATACATATTGAATAAAACGATTGATAATAAAGTTACAATTGGTAGCTACCATTTTTCATTTGTGGTTTACCTACCCCCTAGCGGAGCTTCCTACATCCACGGGAACAAGTCATATGGGGGACATCCAAAGGGGCCTCACCCCATTCACTTTTACAGAGCTAACCCGATGGGGACATCAAGTGAGGCCCTTATATAGAAATGTATATTTACCAGGGGATTTGACCCCGATACCTTGTACTCACAACTTACAGCACCTGACCACTTGAGATAGCCAATTGGGCTAATTGGTAGCTGCCATTGATATGGTTAGCCACTTATTGGGAGGAGTCGTGTCCTCATAAAAATAATAGTAATTTATATATTATCTATGTATTATGTATTATCCTTATTATTATTATTATTATTATTTATGTAACACCCAAGGAAACTAAGCAGTCATGGTAGACTTCTTATTTGAGGACATTTGCATTCATTTTTGGGTTCCAAGGGAGCTTGTTATTGATCATGGAGCACAATTCACATCATAATTAGTTTAGTCAATCACCCAACAGTTCCAAATCAAGAACTAGAAGCATTATCTGTATCATCCACAAGCCAATGGGAAAATGGAATATACAAACAAAGCTCTGGAGGCAATTTTGACCAAGGCGATTGTTACAGCTGATTTTACCACACATGGCTGATCACACTTGTATGGAATTCCCTGTCCCTCTACAGACTCTTTGGACCCCATGGACTATTTTTGTACCTTTGATGTTTCCAATATCATCCCTAAAAACAACTATTATTTGTTGTACACAACTTTTAATCCCTTTCTCGTGTATATACACGGATATTACCCTTAAACCTGCGTACATCGGGATGTGTGCAAAAGGCCAAATATTTTTGGATTTTTCCTTGATGTGGATCTGAGTCACTTGTCTCTTGAACTTCCATATGCCTCTAGATCACTCGGATTTGGCCTTCCATTACCCCATAGAAGCACTATAAAAGGAACCCTTTGGATACATTGAAGAGGGAGGAATTGAAGAGAAAGAAAACTATAGTCCATTGCTGCCATAGCTTGCTTATACTTGAGTCTGCATCCCTTTGTCCCTTGGAGCACTTTGTGTTCTTCCCAATCTTTCCTTTTCTTGTGAGCTTGCTATCGAGAGATGGAGGATTGAGGTGGAGGCCCAGGTGGAGGACTCAGTTTCTCCGGTTCGTAGACGTGCCGACAAAGGTTGTCACTTATGTAATCTTTGATTTACTTAATAGAAATATATTTTCCTTTCCAATGATGTGCATTTAAATGAATATTGAATCCATGGATGTGTTTGATTGCTTATACATTATTGATTATATATGCTAGAGTAGGCCTAACACTATATTATATAGCACGCTTTCCTTGTTTACTGTTGTTGACAGTAAATTACTAAAGCAAGCGGGATTGGAAAAAGCTCAACGAGGATCGACTCCAACCATCCGGAATAAGGTATGTTTCGATATCCTTTAGTGTTAGATGTTGTATTTCTCTTGCATATTGGGAATGGATTGACTTATGTGGTTTCTCTATCTATTGTGGTACACCCCAATCCATAGGAAGTTTTCTCCATAACAGAATTGGTGACCATACTGGGGAGGTTCCTAGTTGTTTTTCTTTGGGGGTTTTTGGCATTTAATGTGATTTTATTGCTCTGATTTCTCTGTTTCTGTGTCGGGTCTGGGGGCATGATTGCCCAGTAATGTCTTGCAGAAGTAAATTTTGTCTCAGTTTGTCCATTTACCTTATTTTTCTATCTTTTTCTTCCTGTACACAGGTTTTGCTTTCACAATCGCATGTACACACGGGTTTTCCTGGAATAGTTGCATATGTACGTAGGTTTACTGAGAACAGTCATGTATGCCCTGATTTTTTGCTTTATCGGGAAGATTAAGTGTTGATAGGTGAGTTTGGATGATTGTCGAGTCTTCTTTGATGCTTCTGGAGTCTGTATCTCCCCTCTATTTCTGACCAGAGACTCTTTGATTTAAATTTTGAAAATGTTCTTGTCATTTCATTTTCTATTTTTTGTTTTGAGATTAGTGCATTAGGTCTCTTTTTCCTTAGTACTTTGCTTGGTGCTATATGTGAGTGGTTGCAGATTCTGAGGGTGGTAGAGTCGGATTTTTTCTTTTTATCTCATTTAATTCAAAAATACAAAAAAAAAATCTTTTTGCATAGTTATGCATTCTTTGAATTTTGCATTAGCATAGTACTTGCATTAGGTTTTCCTAGTGAATATTAGTCAGATTTTCATATATGAATGATTGCATATACATTTGAAAGAAAAATTTTGCACTTCACGTAGTAGCATACCCTGTTTTTCATTCGACACAGTGCATTTTCAATCATTGTTAGGTGTTCATTTTACGCCTTATTGTGTCATAACATCATTAGTTGCATGATCATTTACCCTTTGAGTAATAAAGCCAATTAAAATCAATGCATAATAAAATGATATACACTCTTTTCTTTTCGAGGGTGCACCAACAAGACTAGGTTTTAGGGTCTTGGAATAGTTCATTGTGAGTTAATTATCCAAGACCACTAAGGTGTCTATCCAGGTGAGAGTGTGAAATCCTTTATATAATTAGTGTTTCTTAGGATCCTCCTCTTATAAGGGAGTTAAGCACGAGGCAGTGTGAGCAATTATGATTGGGATGACCCCTGATTGTGAGATTAGCACCGGAGATATTTCCAGGATTGTATTCATATCTAGGGGGCTTTGAGGCATTAGCTAGTGCACCCCTAAGGTACTAGTTGTGCTTTCATGCTTCGAGCTTTGTTACCCTGCCCATACGCTCAATCCTTCCTATGACTATCCACCCAAGCATTGATTATATCGAGGTGACCTTAGTTTCCTTACCTAGGTTATCGAAGGGGTATTTGCAGAGGTTATTCTGCAGGTTTCTTGGCCAGGTAGGGGTCGGATAGTACAGTTGCTATATGTGTTGAAGATAAGGGCCACTATAATTGGTTATGAATCTCCACTTACTATGTATGGGAGTCTCAAGCCTCTCTTAGGAAAGAAATACCTGCTTCATTCGAGATCTCACATATCCTACCCTTGGTTTTCTTATGATTTGGCTTTACATTTTTAGGTGTATTTTCTGTGCATGCTAGTTTTATTAGGGTTTGCGTAATTAGATCAAGTCTTTTTTTTTTATTCATTGTGGATTTGGTCATGACATCTCACCGTTCTCATCGTTTAGCAGGACTTCCTCCTTCCATGTCTCCTCCTCCTTTGGGAGAGAGAACCAGACTGTCCGGGCAGACTACTTCTCACTTTGATTCACACACCATGGGATATCATGAGGATGAGATTCTAGAGATGTCTTCTCCACCTCACGAGGTTGGGGAGGAAGATCCTACTAGCACATATGATCCTGTACATGAACATCCTTCATGATCTGGTTATGATCCCTCATTCACAGGTCACCGGTATTGGTTTCCGGGCGACGAGACTCACTATGAACCCACAAGCACTAGTAATGTTAGATATGGCATACCTGATATTCCTGAGTCCGATCCGGCATATCATGTCAAGTCAAAAATTGACCCTGGCACTACGCTTGGGGGAACTCCCACTCTTTTCCATGAGGAGAGGTTTGGGGGAACTAGTCACATTTCACCTTCCATCCCAGTGGTGGAGGATTTTTCACATGCTCTTACTAGGCCTAGTGGTGGTAATCCTATTCAGATACCAGGACCGAGATGAGTCAACATTGGGAACACCACTTACATTCCTTCACATGTCCCTTCATCCTCGAACCTCGTTCCTTTGAATGTGTTTTTAACGACTCATCCTCCCCCTAATTCACATGGTCCTATAGGCTGAAATGTTGCTACTAGCCATGTTCATTCTACGATTGCTAACACGGTTGTATCTCAGAGCTAAGTACCTCCTATTGTGTCAACAGGTCATGTACTTGTTGATGGATCGTCTCATGTTCCACCTCATCGAGCTCCCCATATACCAAACTATGGACCTTCTCATGGTACGTCCCATGGAACACCTTATGGAGCTTCTCATGGACATTCTTATGGACCGCAGTATAGACAAAACTACCAACCCTATGGGTACGAGTATCAACAACCCGCTTACTCTTCTAATTATGGCTTTGTAGAGCCTCGTAATCAAGGTACCCCACATCACAATGATTCCATGCATCCCTACATGGGTCAAATGGGAGGAGGTTATTATGGCCAAGGCCATGGTATTTATAGCAATTAACCTTACAAGAATCAAAACTATCAGGGAGCATGGAACTAACCGGCTCAACCTAGGCTCCCTTTCCTTGCGACATTGAACTTACCTGACTTGTCGAGATTGATGAACGATCTTGTTTCTTAGAGTCCGGTATGGCCGGCAGTCCCTACCAAGTTTCCTTCGGACATTCCCAAGTTTGAAGGTAAGGCTGGTGAAGATCCTGGTGAGCATTTCAGCACTTTCCACCTTTTGTGCTCCTCTAATTCCTTACATGACGATTCCACTCGTTTGAGGCTATTTCAACGCACCCTAATGGGTCCTGCTGCTAAATGGTATATAGAGTTACCAGGGGGGGCTTATACTACATTTGATGATCTTGCACTGACGTTCCTTAATCATTTCCATCTACCCGTATGTTACAATGTTGGTATTGAACTCTTGTCGACCTTCCAGCAAGATAAAGCCACACGCATTTCGGATCATATTCAAGAGTGGCATAGACGGAAACGGTTAATCAAAGATTTTATACCACTAAAGTTTCTTCTTGAGTGGTTCCTCAAATCGTTGTTACCTTACATCGCAAAGGATGTTTCTACATCTGGAGTTCAAAATGAGGAACAAGCTATTTTTAAGGCATAAGAATTGGATTTGATCTATGCTCAATCCTGACTTTTGTATGAGATTATAACTAATGCTCCTAGGTCCAATTTCGACCCCAAGATCAAGCCTGGGCCACATGCTCATGGTATTGTGGGCTCTACAAGTGCCAAACCTGTGGACTCGGTTGTGAAACAAGTGAGACAATTGTCAATTAACCAGTTTGCGTTGGGACAAGCTACGGATTTATCTCAACCTACCCATTCAGCGAATGTACTTTTCATGCAATCGTCCAACCTGAAAGGAAACCAGCAGCCTGGAAGGAATAAAAATAAAGGAAAAAATAATCGTAAGGGTGGGAACAAGAACGAAAATGCTAATAATAATGACAAGAACACTAATGCTGGGGGGGACAAGAAGTCTAAACGTAAGGTGAATTTTCCTTGCAAGTTGTGTAAGGATGACCATCTCACTCATTTGTGCCCTTGTATGGAATATTCCTCAAGGTTCATAGCACAAGGCCCAGCAATGTTAACTAATCCTTTACCCAACAACCAAAACATGAACTCAAGGACCGTTGATCCTGGTTGTGCATCGAGTGGAAATCAAAATCCGTTGGAGGCCAATAGTGGTCATGGTTGCATCAACATGGTGCATGCTGCTGAAGTTGTGAATCATGTGAAAGATTATGGTTCATCACAACCAAACCTTGGGAAAGAACCTTCCCCACCCGAGGAGCCCTTTGCGAATCGAAAAGCCTACGGATAAACCTGAAGCTTTGCCTTGCATTCCTAAGGGAGTCTTAAAGTGTTCGAGCCACAATCCTAATTCCCAAGCCATCCAAAACTATTCAGTTGTCAAGGATTTGGGCCAGACTCCTTGTGCGATGTCCGCGTTAGAAGTGCTTCAGAACTGTCCTCTGCAGAGGAAAGCCTTTTGTCGGCTCTTGGGGTTAGTGATAATAACTCTTCTACCATGATCAAATTTGAAACCATGGGAGTGCAGCCTCGCTTTCCTTAATACGTGTTTCTTTTGATTCATGTAGAGTGTCTTAACAACACCGTTAAGTGTACTGTCATTGATGAAGGCGTTGCTGCTTCCGTGATGTCTTTGTCGTGTTGGAAGGGTTTGGGTTCTCCCATGTTGTCTCAATCCTCCACGATGTTGACAGCTTTCGATGGTATATCATTTCGACCACATGAAATTCTTCCTTCTCTAGAGGTCCAATTGGGAGGGAAGACTGTCGCGATCAAGGTCGAGGTGGTTGATGTGCCCCTTGACTACAATATTTTACTAGGTAGGAATTGGATGTATAGTATGCAAGCTGTAGATTATTCCCTCTTTCGAGTGATATGATTTCCATTTTATGGGAATATTGTTACGATTGATCAAAATTCATTCCATAATATGAGTGTCAATGCATCATCGGGAGATTCTATCCCGATTATCGATCATTCTCAGCAGGCAAATGGGAGTGTGGGCGTAGGTATATATCCTTCTCTTATGGGAACCTTTAGTTGTCCTGTGCCCATTCTTATGATTGGGTCTAGTTTTGGTGGAGCCTCATCCTCATTAAATTCGGTGTCTTTTCGCACTACCCATATGGAAGATCCTTGGATTCTTCCTTCACCAAGTACTTTGAGTGTGCCCATTGAGACAGACATGTCGTTTCCTGCAACAATGGTGGCGTATCAAGCGAATCTTGATCAGGTTGCAGAGTCTAGTCCTTCCTCTTCACAGACGGAGGAGGAGGACCCATATGTGCTGCCTACATGGGTAGTAGAGTCATCTCACTCACATGATAATTTTCCCACACCATTTATTGATTAGATTTTGGATGAGTGTGTGGGAAGTGAGGTATTTTCCTTTATGGACGGTTTTTTCGGGTATAATCAGATTTAGATCAAGCCCTAGGATCAACATAAGACCGCATTTATTTGTCCTCGGGGTACATTTGCATATTGGAAGATTACCTTCGGCCTTAAAAACAACGAAGCCACATTTTGGCGGGCCATGACGTTAATATTTCACGATCTTAAAAAGATTATCGAAGTATATTTGGATGATCTCGCTGCTCACTCTCGTTTGAGAGTGCGTCATCCATACCATTTGAGATTAGTGTTCGAAAGATGCTGCCATTACCAAGTTCATTTGAATCCTCAGAAGCCCATCGTTTGCATGATTGTTGGTCGTTTACTAGGATTCATCTTGTCCAAGGAGGGTGTAAGAGTCAATCCCTTAAAGGTTGAGGCAATACTTCAATTTTCTCCCCCGCATAATATTAGACCCCTTTAGTGTTTTCAAGGCATGACTAACTTCTTGCGAAGATTCGTAGTTCATTTTTCCAACTTGACTAAACGGTTTATGCATCTTTTGAAGAAGGACACCCCTTTTTACTGGGATGAGCGAGCCTAGGAGTCCTTTGATGCTCTTAAGCGAGCCTTAGCAACGGCCCCCGTGCTTAGTTCGCTTGACTATAGCTGTGATTTCTTGATTTATGTGGCCACATCTATGGAGATAGTTGATATGGTTTTGGTTCAGGAGGATGAGGAGCTCCATGAGCATGTCATATATTATTTGATCTGAAACCTTATAGATGTGGAACTTCATTATTCCCATGTGGAGAAACTTCCCTTAGCCACCGTTCATGCAGTTCAACATTTGAGACATTACATTCTCCTTCACCAAACCTTGGTCGCAGCTCATATCAATCCATTTCAGTTTGTCCTCACTAGAAGGATGATTTGGGGGAAAATAAAATAAATGGATTGTAATTTTGCAATATTTTGATCTCGAGTTCGTTTCAGCGAAATCGAAGAAATCATTGATCTTTGCGGAGCTTATATCCGATTTTCCAAGTTTGGAGGAGGAGAAGGTTTATGAGGATACTTTTGCGATGAACATATTTTCCTTACCTCAACTGTGGACCCTTGGTAAGGGGATATCATTGTATATTTACAAACATTGAAGGTCCCTACTCACCTTTCACGGGATGAGCAACGACTATTACACCATGTAGCTAAGAACTACCTTATAGTGGATAACACTTTGTACTGGCATCGGGTAGATTCCATTTTATGTCATTGTTTAACCCATGATGAGGCTGAGGTTGTGTTGAATTATTGCTATGAAGGGGCGTGTGGTGGTCATTTATCTGGGATTTCTACAACACAAAAAATATTAAGCGGGCTATTTTTGGTCATCCATCTTCAAATATTGCGTTAATGCGGTCAAGAAGTGCCACCCTTGCCAGGTGTTTGCACACAATATGTGCTTGTGTCCAGCCCCGTTACATCCTATTTTCTCCGCCGGTCCCTTCACCAAGTGGAGGCTTGATTTTATGGATTGCAACCCAGATTCGGCTGAGGGGCATCATCACATTATTGTGGATGTCAATTACTTCATGAAATGGGTAGAGGCTATGCCCATGGTTAAATCTGACGGTGACACATCCGTGCATTTCGTTTTCAACCAGATTATCACCCGATTTGGCATTCCGAAAGATCTTATCACTGACCATGGTAGGAACTTTCAAAATAAGACATTGGAAGAGTTGGATTCCAAGTTAGGGTATAAACAAGAACATTCATCTTATTACTACCCTCAGGAGAATGGACAAGTTGAAGCAGTGAACAAATCACTTAAGTCTATTCTCCAACGAACCATTGCACAAAGCAAGATTAATTGGCATATTATGTTGTATCCTTCTTTATGGGCCTATAGAACCGCGGTGAATACTGCCAGCGATTTCTCTCCATATTATCTTGTTCATGGGGTGGAGTCAGTTTTTCCAGTTGAATGCAAAATCCCTTCTCTAAATCTAGCTATAGAGATTTTACCTGACACTTCAACATTGGAAGAGCGTTTGATCGACTTAGAGCAACACCAAGATGCCTTAGTGGGTCTAGAGGTTAACAAATGTAGCGTCAAGGTCCAATATGATAAGTCTGTCCGTCCAAGGAGGTTTAATGAAGGTGACTTGGTCCTTTTGTAGGTTCAAGCTAAGGAACCCTTGGGGGCAGGGAAATTTAATCCCATGTGGCATGGTCCTTACGTGGTTAAACAAGTCTTAGAGAAAGGCACCAATGAGCTGGTTGATTATGAAGGGACAGCCTTGGCGGAGCCTAGAAATGGGATCTATCTCAAAAAGTACTATGCATAATCTTCAGCCATGGCTAATTGTTGTATATTATTGTATAGTTTTGCATTACATGGTGAGGTTTTCTTATGGTGATCGGGTTTGTTGATTAGCTTTCATTTCTTATGGAAGATGGCGATGGAGTCTTCCATTTACATGGGATTCATTGATGGTGCTATCCGACACTCTCAAAACTCAGCTTCGGCTGCTTGGGTGATTTATACTCCTATGGGTCAAGTATTGTCTTCAGGAGGTGTATGTTTATGGCCCTCTTCAAACAATGTTGCTGAATATAGTGCCGTCATTGAATTATTGCGTGATGCCATTTCACATGGTGTTCATTCTCTTGAGGTACGTCTTGATTCACAGTTGGTGGTTTCACAGCTTAATGGCTTGTATCGCATTAGGGATCCGACATTATTACGAATATTCTTACATGTTATATTGCTAGAACGACAATTTGAGAATATAACATACATTCATGTTCCAAGAATTTTTAATCAAGTTGCTAACTCATATGTTAACTATGTTTTAGATTGGCATTTGTTTCATAGACCATAAGCATATCAAAAACACACATTTTACAAACATGTAAATAGAATAAAATCGATCATCATAAAAAAATTTCATTAACATCCAAAAAGTGATGTCATAATACATAAGTGTCATGTACAAAATTGGGGCTTCTGAGCCACCAAGTCGTAGTACACATTCATACAAAAATGAATACACTCAGGTCTCTAAGCCTGAAGAGAAGGGGGTTTTGATCATGATAGAGCACTACGGATCTAGCTAGCCATCGAAATAGTCAAACCCATGCTCATGGTACACTAACGACCTCGCGCTGCATGCCCTTAGGCAAGTCCTTGACTTGCGCCATGGGTACCCTTTGTGTTAAACGAACAAAGTTCATGTGGATGCTTTGGAGCATCCGCTCCACATCCGCACCCATGATATCATCTCCTCTTCCCCTCCGTCGATGACAAGGGATCCTTCTAGACATCATGGTCCTACATCTACATATACATGACAGATTATCACTATGTGTCGTCACACCAAAAATATGTCTTTTGAGTCAATATATCAAAAAACACAAAAAAAATTAAATAATTAAAAACTTAAAAAGTGGGTTTGGGATTCTTTACCTATGTCACCATAAGCTTCTCCTAGTGGTAGCGGCATATCCGGATCTCCATGGAAGTCTATCCCTACATAGGGATAGTCATCTATGGCGACGATCTGTCTCCGTCACCATGGAAAGAAATATGTTGGGTAGGGGTTAGCCACCCTACCTCCGCCCAGTCTGCGCATGACATTCACCCATTGTCATTGGGATAGATCCCGGACTTCATGTGGAGCAATGTCTACCCTAGGGCTTAGCCCTGGCACCCGCTCAAAGAAAACGTGCTCAGTATACTAACGAACCCAAACGCATCCTACCCATCTTGCGGTCACTGAGTTGTTGTTTCATGGTGCTCAACAACATTGTACTCCAGTCATACATTGTAGGTCACATGCACTCTACCGCATAGAACATCATGGGCTGTGAGGCCCGGTGGAGTGAAGCCAACCCTGCAATCCTACCTAGTGCCAAAAGTATGGCCTTCAACCCCAAAATATTAATAGAGTTTGCCGGGATTTGACTCCCAAACTTTTTCGTCTCCGAAAAGTAGTACATAGCTACGTACTCATCTATGGTCAGCCCTCCTCCTAGCCCACGAGATCGGAGGTTCACCATATCTCATCATCGAGACAAACCAGTGATGAAATATATGTCCTCAACCTCAATGCTGAGTGACATCCCATCTATCTGAAATGTCTCAAATTCTGGATCCCAATAGTCCACCAGTAGCTGGAGTAGTCTTGGTTTGGCCCTTAGGCTGCCAAGACACCAAAACTTGTACAAGCTACATGCCCGTAATTTTTGTTGGGCCATGAGATCACCTTGCACATCTTCCTCAACATCACCATGCTCTCTTTCTCTCCACTCTAGTACCATCCTACACAAAACCAAGTTTTTTTATCAATCTTTTCCCATTAAAACCTTATTTGTGGCCCTGTACGCGACTGTTCTCAAAACAGTCACATATGTACGTAACTTTCGGTGCATTTTCCACATATGGCGAGCCCTATATGCGGAAAAAGGCTCGATTTCCACATGGGCCTAAATGCATAAGTATGGATGGCTCAAAAATTAAAATAGACCACAAAATTTGAAAAAAAAATGCATCAAAATGAAAGAGGAGGACATGAGAATTTACCTGGATCAAACGGGGGAGGATTCCGCTGGACGATGCTCCTGAAATTCGGTTCTGAAGTTCTGAGCTCAAATGCACTATGTTGGGTAAAAATTTCAAATGGTATGAAATTTTTTTAATTTTTTATTATTTATAGAAAATTTTTGAAATTTTTACCCACTTTCTATAGTTTTTGACCGTTTTGGACCGTTTGAACTAATTTGATGTTGTAAGAATCCATTTTGAGTGCGGTTTGACCGAGGCTTTGATCTGTTCGTTCCTACTATAGTTATTATGTCTAAACTAGCATATAGGTTAGGTTTCACATCCATTTTCACTTTGCATAACCTTATGACCGTTTCATTTTAGCCTTAGGTACGAACCCATTCCGTCTTGTCACTGAACCTTCTTGCTATTTTTAGAAGTGACATGTTGTGAATGGTAGAGCTTTACCATACATGGGTACCATAGTTATATCATGTTCTGCATTTGGTGTCCATGCCGACATTTCTCCTTTAGGGTGTGGGAGTCCTTTGTATAGTACCGCCATGACTTTGAGCAAGAGCTTCATACTCCTCTTGAACTTTATGCTGGCCTTTTCCCCGGGACTCCCTTGTATATGTCAAGTTGTAATTACATTATCATGAGTTTTTCTTTCCTTATTGACCCTTATGCCAGCTTCCTTGACTTTGATTATCAGCCATATAACCCTAGCTTGTCTCATGTCTAGCTAAGCAGAGCCTTTTCATATATCTTTTGCATCTTGATTCCCCATTTTTTACCGGGAGGGGACTTTCCCCCGAGTGTTGTTATCCTGCACATGTTTCCTTGCATTGAGCATAGGTATGTTCTACTGCTTGGAACTAATTTGTTTGCCCCTTGATAGTCGTCTCCTCCTAGACTTGTAACTATAAAGCACTTTTATTCTTTTTCAAGATTTTCAAAATATCTGAAAAGGTCCAAAGAAAAAATTAAAAAACCAAAAAGGCGGACAGGAAAAGATGTTATCTTTGGCAGCAGTTGAGTCGTGTTTCCTTCGAACAGAGCACTGTATATCACATCTGTTGGTTGGGTTAGTAATTTGAATTTAGGAGTTGTACTCGTTTTTCTGAGTTTACCTCCATCGACTGGTTAAGCTTTCAGTCTCTATGGAGCCTCTGTTGATACCTCTTGTGTCGCAGAGATGTCCCAGTTTTGTATATCAAGTCTATGTTGCCTTAATTCAGTCACCATTCGCCTTTATGCTCTTGTTCGAAGGAAGTTGAAGCCTGAGTCGGCCATTCCTCAGTTGTCTTGACTTTGCATGTCGCCATTCCTGATACTATTACCAGTTCGTGCACATCTTGTTCGAGTCATTTTACATTATACAGGGTTGTTCAGTACCTAGTTTTAGTTAATGGGGGATTCCTTAATGCCCTCCTTCCAGCGGATTCCATCCCATCGACTTCATATCATTTATTCTGAGATAGGAGTCAAGAGTCATTTGAGTGCCTTGAGACTTACAGTCATCAATGGTAGGTTCTCTCGCCATCGATAGTTTTGGGAATACATCAATGTCCCCTGATTGATGGATTCTTCCAAGTGTTCGACCTCAACATATTTATTCGCACTTGTTAGATTACACTCTAGTACCTTGATTCCCATTTTCATTATCAGTGGGTGATCTCGCGTCTATTAACGGTATACATCAATGACCGATAATCAGACGATGGACTACTATGTTCGACCTCGACACCTCTATTCACATAGTAGAACATGTACTCATAGGAGTTTGTGTAGAAGACTTTCCAGATTGGTGGCATTTCATATATGCTACCTCCTTGATCATGCCAGTGTTCATGAGATTTCAGCTGTCGTGACTTGATTCCAGTGTATGTCAGATATCTTTAGCCATTATGGAGATCTTGATCCATTGTATATCTTCAGATTTCATGGAGATCTTAATCCTTTGTATATCTTTATCATGGAGATTCTAATCTGTTATATATTGTACGTGGCGATGACCACACATGTCACATTTTGTATATCATGCCTATTCATGGCCATTGTACTCTTATGTATTCGGGACTGCTATATGTATTTGCAGTCATATGAAGAGATTGATTATTGTACTATGGCTAGTTCTTCCACCTGGTTCTTCATCACTCCACTTCTAGGATGGATTTATAATGTATTTTGGCCATCATGTTACCCCTCTAACCTCACACATTAGGGGGCATCTGTTACAGCTGATTTTACCACACATGGTTGATCACACTTTTATGGCCTTCCCTGTCCCTCTGCAGAATCTTTGGACCCCATGGACTATTTTTGTACCTTTGATGTTTCCAAGATCATCCCCCAAAAAACCTATTATTTGTTGTACGCAAATTTTAATCCCTTTCTCGTGTATATACATGGATATTACCCTTAAACTCGCGTACATCGGGATGTGTGCAAAAGACCAAATATTTTTGGAGTTTTCCTTGATGTGGATCCAGTTCACTTGTCTCTTGGCTTTCCATATGCTAGAGATCGCTCAGATTTGACCTTCCATTACCCCATTGAAGCACTATATAAGGAACCCTTTGGATACATTGAAGAGGGAGGAATTGAAGAGCAAGAAAACTATAGTCCATTGCTGCCGTAGCTTGCTTATACTTGAGTCTGCATCCCTTTGTCCCTTGGACTACTTTGTGTTCTTTCCAAGATTTCCTTTGCTTGTCAACTTGCTATCGAGAAATGGAGGATTGAGGTGGTGGAGGTTCAGGTGGAGGACTCAGTTTCTCCGGTTCGCAGATGTGCCAACAGAGGTTGTCACTTATGTAATCTCTGATTTACTTAATAGAAATATCTTTTCCTGTCCAATGATGTGCATTTAAATGAATATTGAATCCATGGATGTGTTTGATTTCTTATACATTATTGATTATATATGCTAGAGTAGGCCTAACACTATATTATATAGCATGCTTTCCTTGTTTACTGTTGTTGAGAGCAAGGATGATTTTAGGGGCGAATTTTAGCCCAGTGGGCTATTTTTCCATGTTTTTCTCCCAAAAAAGATTCACCATTTTGCATTTTTTGAAACCCTGTTTTTCCCAATTTTGATGGGGTAAAAAAATTTCACCCTAAAAATCGCCAAATTATTATATAAACGATATAAAATCCTTGGAAATTAAAATATTTTTTCAAAAATATCGCTAATAATTTTATAGTTGGCGTTTTAAGAATTGGTAATATTCGCCAACATTTATACACTTTTAAATAAGTATGGTTCCTTAAAATCATCCCTGGTTGAGAGTAAATTGCTAAAGCAAGCGGGATTGGAAAAAGCTCAGCAGGGATCTACTCCAACCGTCCGGAATAAGGTATGTTTCGAGATCCTTTAGTGTTAGATGTTGTATTTCTCTTGCATATTGGTAAGGGATTGATTTTTGCGGTTTCTCTGTCTGTTGTGGTACACCCCAAGCCATAGGAAGTTTTCTTTGTAACAACGATTCAACACCATCGAATGAACTAAGCAGAAAAGCTTCGAAAAGTAATGTCTAAGAGAGCTACCCACTTATGTTTTTGGAACAAAATGTATCCATTCAAAAGTGTGCACATTAACTAACAATGTATCGCCACTTATTTTTATTTGGAATATAAAATATAAGTATGCAGTGCAATTTTAATCTCCACTTTGCATTTGGGATTTACTAGGTAAAAAATAAATTATTGTCTAGGTTCTTTAACCATGCTACATAAGAGGAGGAAGCCCGCAACAAAAGTCACAATTAAACAACTCCATGGGGTCTCAAAATCCAACGTTTATGGTGCTACTCTCAATGATGGTAGAACAAACTTCTCACAATTGCAATTATATACCACTTTGATAAATATATAGGCAAGGGGTTTTATGAATGTTGCATCACTTAAGAAACATAAACAAGTGATAAAAGGTTATTACTACAACTAACTCTTGAATTGCTACTACAACTCAATCAACTTGATTTCATTTGATTTTCTTATTACATTGTTTCACAAATAGAATATGAATATATATCGCATTTTATAGAATAATCAAATTAGAACAATCTCAAAAAATTCCTAAAAAGATCTAGGTGAAATATTTATTTATATGTAATGTCTAGAAGAAACTAGATTTAACAAAAGAATTTGACAAAGTCAGCCTCAAGACCTACAACTCATTTAGAGATTTCTAGCTCTCTACATCCACAAACTCGTGTCTCCAAGCTTCACATGGGTTCTTCTTCTAGCTCCCTTTTTGGTTCTTTCTGTAGGATCAACATCTCCTCTAACTCTTTTGTCGACCTTTCCTCATGCTTGGGTTCTCACATCCAATTTCTGTCC
>LPNX011136854.1:18207-56831 GCA_001517045.1 Pseudotsuga menziesii | reverse complement strand
TATCACTGAAAATATGAAATATTGTGCAGTCATATTTGTCCTAGGGTTGTCTTTTATAGTTTTACTGTACAAAATTTGGAGGTCATGTCATGATTATATGGCCTCTAGCCGAAAATCAAAACAGTTTGTGCACGCTATGCCTTGATTGTATTACAGTGACCCATAAAAGTATGAGAAGCCCAGGTAAATCTGGCAGCACAAAACAACACCAATATTAAACTCAAGTAGTAATTTGAAACAATTGAAATGAATGTAGACAGATCGTGTGATGGTATCAGGAATAGTAGACAAACTGAATATGGTTTCGCACAACATAGACATTACTAATGTCCATGCAAGAAATATCGAGAAAAACAATATAGAATCCAAAAATTTTGTTTATTTGTAAAGGACTACAAAGTTTCGTGTTCATTCTTCTCTGTTTTAAATTACAGTGTTGTTTTTGTGGACAAATTGAAATAAAGGCAATGAATATCATGCAAATATATGAAACCCTTTCAATAACAAATTAGTAAATTATTATAAAGTTTTGGTCATAAATAATATTTTTTTTTAAGTAGGGAAATCGGTAACTAGTAGGGATTACCTGGGTCGGGATTACCTGGGCGAGATGCAGGTTCAAAGTCGCCGGCTGCCACTATAAACCCCTAGATATCGCCGGCTGCCACTATAGATATCGCCGGCTGCCACTATAAACCCCTAGATATATCCGACAACCCGCAAACCAGGATATACCAGAAACTTGTGACTCAGCAAGGGCCGAGACTTCTCGGACTCCAATCCCGACAAGGGGCGGTAGCCTATCCACGGGGCGTCTACCCTTTGAGCCTTATCACAGCGGGCCATGTCTAGGTGGGATTTGATCCCTGGTGGGCTGGGTGAAAACCACCTTCCCCTCCCTGGTGGGCTGGGTGAAAACCACCTTCCCCACCGTTCGGGATCCCACATCATTGACTTGGTCATAAATAATATTGTAAACATGCTCTAAATTTGGTGTTGGCCCTTTAAATTCAGCCATGTAAAGGTAACGTAAACATGTCCTTGAAATTTTAACTTTGGTAATTTTCGACCATTGAATTCAGCGCTGGAATGTATGTCATTTTCTAAATGTTGTAGTGAATGTGACCTTCGTTGGCATATCTGTAAACTCAAAATTGGAAGGAAGATGTGATAGGGTTACTATATATATGCGATCATATTTTGATTTGAAAGTATCATGAAGGTTATGATATATTTGAAGAGAGAATTGTTGAAGTTATATGCATCTTCAAAAGTTCAATTTGTTTTGGTTGTTTTAAATGTTTTTTTAAGATGGTTTGAATCATTAAGAATTGAAGTTGGAGACATGTTTAAAGGTTTATCACATTTTAGCTAGACATACGTTCACAGGTTTATTTTATTTCGTTTTTTTTAAAATATTTGTTAATATTATTTTAATATGGAATATATTAATTTATGTTTTTAAATAATTTTGAAATTTGTTTCAACGTTTATTATACCTGCCTCAGCAGGTATATTGTAATCGAATTATTATACCTGCCTCAGCAGGTATATTGTAATCGAATTCAAACCGCGTTGACTTTGGGTATTAGTTGGTGCATATCGGTGCATATTTAAAAGATTAAAATCTCTATTCCAAAGTTTAACTTTGTAACATGAAAAATAGCAATTTTTAAATTTATTAAAATTGTATTTATTTGTGTTGCTATTGGTTAAGCAGGGATGATGTAAGTTTGCTATCTGGATTTGGGTCGACACGTGGTAACAATGACATCATATGTAACTTTTCACCTACCCGCCTTCTTCTTGTCTCCGGGGGCTCAACGGAATTTCGAAATATGCATCGGACTTTGGATCTATCATTCCCCGCTATGATCTGGACCGTTGATTACTGGACTTTGCAACCTCCGCTTTCATCGCTTTCATCCTGGTCGTTAATCCCTCATCTAATCTGTGCCATGCATTGTCTGTTCATCGAACTCCGCTCTATTCCCAATCGTTGATTCAACTGTTACACATATATGCGAAGCTTACAAACCATACATGTGCACTAGGGCTTCTCCACTGAAATGATCATGATAATTAGATTACGATGCTCCCGTGATGAGTCAAATGAGAATCATGGCCACGGCTTCTGCCCTCTGCAAGCAAACGGGTATAGCTGTAACGGTGCCTAAACAACAGACGATAGAAGAAGGGAATGATTCCTGTAAACCCCTCCATTTTCTTTCTTTTCATTTCCATTCCAACTTGACCTAATCACCCAATATTTCTTATATTCACGCCACTCAACTTATGGACTGAAAATCAATAATTGATATTGTGAGGATCTGATAAAAAGGTTTTACGTTAACAGGACGCCAGACGCCCTGCTTCCTTCCTGCAACAATCCGGACTATCCTTTCTTCGAAGTGTTTCGATATTTATGAATATTGAAGCTCAAAGTTTGTGCTGTGCTGAATGAATTTATGTTACTGTTCACAAAATGTTCATTTGCCTTCACCACGACTTCCCCCATTTTTGTAAGAATGCTTTCTGCAACAATGGTAAATGCAAATGAAAGTTATAGCGGTCAATGGCAGAAAATACTACAATATCACAAATAGCAACGAAAAGAAAATACCTGGCAAAGTTAGTGCAGCAGCTTGTAAACAGGTCGTTAATGGAAGGCTTGCGAAGTACACTTACAAACAAACAAACCGTGGAGAGGAGGAAATGGTTAAAAATGGAGCAGGTGGAAGACGAAGATGAGGAAAGTAGTATGCGTGTTATATGGTCGTGGGTTGGGTGGGGGTGGAAACCGATAATTCATAGGGATTGCGAGCGCAGCGCAGTGCAGGAAAAGGAGAGAAAGTGAGAGAAAGAGCATGGATATGCGGATTTTATTCATGAAAACGAAAATGAATCATAATACCTGCGTGGAATTGCCTGCAGTAGAATCCTTGGCATACTCAAACTTTCCTTGAAGTCCCTTGAGAGCCGACATGGTTCCCTCCTTGAGATTTCCCAATGCAGAAGAGGCAGATTCAGTGCTGGCATCTTTGGCAACATGTGCCATCCATTTTGCAGACTCTAAGTTATCAGAAGCATTCTCCCACCTCTCTTCTGCCTCTTGGCCAGAAGGTTTTCTCGCTTTCTCCTGTTTTGAAGCCATTGATCTCGACCTTGAAAATCAAATACAAACTCCAAAAAACAAGAACAACCGAAAACTCAAATGATTCAAATCAAGAAAATGGAGATGAACGCGTAAAACAAATTTCTGATAATGTTATATATGCAGCTGATACTCTGTAGAAGATAGACTAAGTGGAATGTGCTCGGCTTCCTTTTGAAATATGGGACAGTGAGTGGTTTGAGGACGCGTCTTCTGCCAGGTGGCCACTCTCTCGACACGCGTTGGATGTTATCTTGGTTAGCAGACGTGCGTCGGCTCAGAAGGCTTTTAAGTGTCTCGTAGGCACAACTGTAATCGAGTTGTTCACCACCATTTACACTATAAGTTATTCTCTTTTTCCAATATGAACAATTTTGTAATTTTTTTTATCATGATGATGAATAACAATATTGAGAAAACTAAATGAAAAATATGATATTTAAAAACATCTCTTCACCATAAAATAAAGGTTGTTATTGTTAATGCATGTAATATTTATTTGAATGAATAATTAATTAAATTACTATTATTTGATTATTAGTATTTAAATTATTATTATTATTATTGATTAATTTTATTATATTTTTAATTATTTACTATAATTTTAATGTAATTTTTATATTTATTTGAATGAATAATTAAGTAAATTACTATTATTTGATTATTATTATTATTGATTGACTTTATTATATTCTTAATTATTTATTATTATTTTTATGTAATCTTTATATTTATTTGAATGAATAATTAAGTAAATTACTATTATTTATTTATTATATTATTATTTAAAACATTATATTATTAGTATTGATTAACTTTATTATATTTTTAATTATTTATTATTATTTTTGAGTAATATTTATTTTAAATGAATGATTAAGTATATTATTATTATTTAAACTAATCTATTATTATTATTAATTAATTTTGTTATATTATTTATTATTGTTTTGTTTTAATTTAGTACTATAATAATTATTACTTAAAAACAATTTTAAATTATTAAATATTAAACAATGTATTTTAACACTATAAAAAAATTTCTTTAATTATTGAAAAATGCATGTTATTATTATTTTTTTATTAACAAGTTTGCATATTTTTTTCATTAAATCTTAGAAAGAGGAACCCACTAAGAAATAAGAAGTATGATAGTCAATAAAATCTCTATCACTAGTAAGGTGTTTCATCATTAATTTATTATTTTTCTAGATTTTTATTATTAATTTATTTAAAAGTTATTATAGTTAAATAAATTTTCTATATTAAAATAACAAAATTATTTTTTTCAATGGTTCAAAAACATATTAAATTGATGTTTTCATCTTTAAATAATTAAAATATTTGTAAATTTTATAATAAAATTTAACAAAAATAGATTTTATATATCCAACATAAATATAAAAAATGCTTATAAACTTCAAAAGAGGACTTAACAAAAAATAGATCTTTTATATTCAACTTGAATATAAACATAAAATATCAAAGGATCTTCTTGAAAGGAGAAACAATATTTAAATAAGAAAAAAAAACTTAATAACTTCAAACAAACCCTATATATATATGTATTAAACTTTTGGATGGTACTCCAGAACAATGGTCTTTGGCATCTAGTTATCATTAGTAAATACATGAAAAAGAACTCAGTACAGACATGACTCAGAGGAAAGCAATTCCAGTCACAACAATGATATTAATTTATAGTCTTATAAGCTATTATTTCTCATTTCCTATTTATGCTAGTCTATAAAGAAACTTGCATATTTTTATAACATAAGTCAAGAATATTACTAGAAGTATGTAAGGAAGCTTGAATATGTTTGTTTTATGCTACATTGCAATAACCTATATCGTATTTAAATGGACATTTTTTAATTCATTTTTGTTTTAATTTCTTTCAAATTGTAATTATATTTGTTTTATCATATATTTTTATAGCAAAATTATCCTATTGCTATATATTTTCAATCTCTTCTTAGGAGGCAGGTACTAAGCAACTTTGTTGCTTATTCCACTTGTTTTAATATTAAAGTTCCTTTTAATATACAATTTAATAATTATAATTATAGCAAGGTTAAAGTTTGAAAACAACTTTTCAAACCAGTTTCTTAAATGTTTTCTATATTTAATTTTTTAAAATAAATTTATAATCATTTTGTTTTTATATGATTTTTTAAAATAAATTTATAAACATTTTGTTTTTAAATGAGAAATTTATAAACATTTTGTTTTTAACTTGATATTTTATAAGCATTAAGTTGTTATTCAAAAAGGTTTGTTTATACCTTTGAATTTTATAAGCATTTTGTTGTTATTTAAAGTTGATTTTGTTTTTTAAATAATTTGAGTTTTAAAATTGTTTGTAGTATATTTAAAAGAAAAAAATTATTAATTTTATTCTTCAAATAATATTTGTATACAAAATTTATGGCATTTATTCACCACTTATATAACCTTGGTTGGTATTTTTATCAAGACACTATTCTTTGCACTTAATCTCTTCAAGCTCATAATTGTTTTCATGTACAATGTCTCTTCTTCCTTTGTTTCCAAGGATGTTAACATCAAATTGCTTAGACTCATGTAGACTTTAATGATTACAAGTGGCTTGCAAATTTTCAATTCTATCAAAAACAAGATATTGCTAATAGAATCAAGAATCTCTCCCTTTAAATTACATTGAACCTCTCCTCAAATTTATGTTTTTGGACACCACCAAAAACATGCATTTGTGGAAGATGGAATTATGGTTTACATAAGAAGGGGTGAGGGATTTTCAATCATTCCATGGTTAGCAAATCCAAGGGTTTGACACTGCTTGGTATGAGGATGTATTGGTCGTTATTCCAACTATTGTAGGAAAAAAATGGATTATATGGTTGGTTAAATGGTAAGTTATTGGAAATAAATAGTTGGGGTGTTCAATTGAAAATGACTAAGATTCAAGGTCAATGTGAAATAAGAAGATACAGGACATTATTCAAAAGCCAAAAATGGGTCAAATAAGTTGACAAGGATACAATTATGTGTGCCACATAGACAAACTTTATTCCCAATTGATAAAGTAGGTGATTTTGTAATAGCATTGACACTATTTGATCAATGCAAATCCTTTAAGGAATTTTGTTAGTACAACATAGCTAGATGGGAGACTCTTGGATCACATGAGTTTTCAAATTACTGTTGTCATGGATTCTATCCATTATAGATATGTTCATTGGGCTCACATTGTGTTTTGCATGATGGAGTTTGTAAGACATTAAAGTGACATTAGGGTTGTCGATGTAATTTGTGAGATGGCTTGGATTCTTCTCTCAAAGTGCAAGAGATGGATGATGCCATCAATGGTAATGGGATCAATAATATTGGTCCAATATTATATCCTTTGATATGTAAATCCCTAGAAGAAGAGGCATAAATGTTCCAAATTGCAAATTTCACTTTTGGGAAGCTTGATTTTTTTCTCCTAACTAGTGTTGGCTTGACTGCTCTTCAGAATTGTGAGGGTGTGTGTGATCAATATGTAGTTAAGGTAGTGAAGGAGGGTTGTTAAATTGATCTTGCTTCCAATGGGATAAGTCATATTAACATACATTTTATAGGAGGGGAGAATGATGTGATAAATTTGGTGTAACAAATGGATAAAAAGAAGAAGAACGTTGATGTGGACTAAGAGAGGATTAGTCATGAAGATATAGAAAAAATACTGGAAGAAAGGATTGGGAAGGGGTGCAGTTGAAGGGAGGAGATACCAAGAGAGGGTGAAATGATTTTGTTCTGAAGTAGTGTGGAAAAAGAGTTTGAGGACTCTAACATAAGGAAAAGGGAAGAATTGTATAAAGAAAAAGAGCTCACCAATTAATTTGGTTTTAGGTGAGGATATCAAAATGTATGAGTATGTATAGATGTATTTGCATGTTGTTGTTGCTAGATTCCTTGTTCCAAAAGTGGAAGAGCCTTCTTTGAAGGAGTGGTTGAAGGTTGAATGGGATCCGTGGTCAGAGTATATTCCAAACAAATTCATCTTGTCTAGAGGATGGATGTATTTATTAATTTTCCCATTAATGTACTCTTTTGTATGTTACTTAAAATAAAAGTTCATAAGTGAATTCATGAAAATTCAATACTACATTTAGGTTCCAAGTTCGATGTTTAGATTAATTAAATAGAAATTCATAACGTCAGAAAGGGGTCATATGGGAGGGTTCTTTTGCAAAATTGCAACATGATGTAGCTTAAGAGATGTCATAGGTTTTACATTTCTTACATCATGTGACTCCTCGAGTGTTGCTTAAGCGACACTTGATGATTTCACTTAAGAGATGCTATATGATGTTGCTTAACCGACGTACGAATTGGGACATTTGCACTCAACATCCACAACTTAAATCTGACTCCACATAAATTTTACCGTGAGATTGGTCTATGGACTACACCAACAACGTCATGGGGACAAAGGATGTCTATGTTTTGCAAGTGAAACAAATATGAAGAGGGAGAACACCGACATACACCTTTGAAATCATAAATGTTTCTTTAGTCGATATAAACCAATAAATATACTACAACTAGGTGCAACTACTAGATTTACTAATGGAGATCCGATATTATACAACAAAGTAGTTAGGATCATTATAACATTGTGGGATTAGACCATGGCCATCGCAACAAATGATAAGTTGAAAAATAAATTAGAAACATGTTTGTCAATTGTACCTGGTGCTTGAAATTAACAACATTTACAAGTTCCAATCGGCTTGGTTGCCAATGGTCGAAAGTTCCATTTGTTAAAAATTGACAAAAGTATACATGGTTATCTTATTTTCAACTATAATTTATTAACAAACTCAATAAAAAAAATTGCTGTCAATTATATATGACCAATCTCATAGTCAAATTTATGTGACTCAGTTTTCAGTTGTGGATGTTGAGTGCAAATGTCCCAGGTCATACATCGCTTAAGCGATGTCCTAGAGAAACTCTTAATGACATCATCAAGTGCCACTTCAGCAACACTACAAGTGTCATGTCTCTTAAGCAATGTACAACCTGTGAAATCTCTTAAGTGATGTCATGTTGCAATTTAAAAAAAAAAAAAACTCCCATATGACCCCTAAACATATGAATTGTAGTTTAACTAGAAACGTCACTCTAAACATTGAATTTGGACCCCAAATGTAGTATTGAATTTTCATGAATGTACTTATGAACTTTTTTTTAAATAACATACAAAATAGTACTTTAGAGGGAAAAATAATTAATCCATCCATTCTCTAGATAGGATGAAAAATTTTGGAATATACTCTAACCATGGAGCCCATTCAACCTTCAACCACTCCTTCAAAGAAGGCTTTTCCACTTTTTGAACATAGAATCTAGCAACAAGGGCATGTGAATCCATCTCTACAAACTCATACATTTTGATATCCTAACCTAGAACAAAATTAATAGGCACGAGCTCTTTTGATTTATACAATTCTTCCCTTTTCCTTATGTTAAAGTCCTTCTCAACTCCTCCACCTCTCTCCCTTGGAGCAAAATTGTTTCCCCCTCTATTGTTACCTCCTCCCTTCAACTGTACCTCCTCTAATCCTTTTCTTTCAACTTGTTGTCTATAAATTCATGACCAATCCTCTCTCAGTACAAATCAACATTCTTCTCCTTTTTATCCCTTTGTTCAACCAAAGTTAGTTCACATCGTTCTCCCCTTTCAGAAAATGTGTGTTAATATTTTTTCTCAAAGAAAAAAAGCTTATATTTATATTAGTTCAAGAGAGTCTTTACATAGTTTATATGCTTTGCATACAAAAACATGAAATGTCTCTAAAAACTTCAGACCAAAAAACCTGAAAAATTTAAGTGTTCAAAAACTGGGCCGAAAAAAGTCAGAGATTTTCTCCTCTTGAGCTTAAAAATAGAGTTGTGAGTGTGGCAAAAACTGCTTGTGATTATGACTATCCTGTTGATTCCAAAATTAAATGAAGAATTCAAAATGCTTAAGTGGCGGTTCCTGCAGGAAGTGCATCTATGAATGGTTTGTGAAATAACTCATACACTTCCCTTTCTCTTTATTCAAAAAATTTCCAAGTTTCATGTTCCATCTTCACCCCTTCCTTCGAGAGGCAGTCTGCATTTGAATTTCTTTCCATGTAAACATGGTGGCATGAAATGTAATCAAAATTTGTTTAGAGTCTATTTACCTCTTCATATAGAGTAATGAGATCAAGATTTCTACAATGCTTAACTTTATTCACCCAGTTGATAATTATACGTGAATCTCCAAAAATATGAAGTTTTCTACAACCTTGTTCTAGGGCGAAGTGGATAAGGAACTTCAGAGCCATAAGCTCTGCAAAGTTGTTTGTGCCTGAACCAAGACCCATTTGGATATGGAGGTGATGGTTTTGGTTAAAAAAGAGAGTGGCACCACTCCCACAAGTGTGATTTTGAGAGGCTCCATCAAATAAAGCCTAAGCCATAGAAGGGTCTATATGTTCCTCTGTGACTGTTCTTACTCATGGAGCATCCTTTGTTGGAGGAAAAAAAGATAGAATTTCAAGCCCTTATTTTGTTGTAGCTTCTGGTGAAGATGCTTTGTCTTGGAAAATTGCCTTGTTTCGTGCAATCTAGACCCCCCAAGTGTGAACTAGTGGGAGCGCTCTTATATGGGATAGCTAAAGAGATGTGAACCAGGATTTCCAAGAATCTTTGAGAGAAAGTCCAGTCCAACTAAATCTCTGGTTTAGCATAGTTTGCGAATGTAGCTAGACCTGGGAAGTAAAAGGGAAATTGAGGAAGAGATTATTGGCAGATTCCTCATTATTTTTGCAAAGTGTGCACCAACCCGGTCCTTCCAAGGATATTTTCTTCATTCTATCCCAGGTTGGAGTTTTGTTGTCAAGGGTGCACCACATGAGCACTTTTTCTTTCAACGGGCATTTGAGTTTCTAGAGTCCTGGCTACCACCATTTCGGTTCAATTTGGAAAGTGGTGAGACAAAGCTACTGATATCTATTTTTTGGGGTGTAGCTTCCATATGAAGCATGTTCCCAAAAAAACTCGTCTTCTATGTCTGTAAGTATGATGTGGGATTGTTAGAGTGTTTTAATGAACCTATTCCAAGCTTGATTCCAATGGGCAGGGATCTCCAGTTCCCTACAGCCCAACCACCCCTGATGCCATAAGTTGGTATAAGCAGGGTCATTGATCTGATTTAGGTGGAAGAGGACTTTTTGTTGAAGGAACTAGATGAGCTAGAGAGGAAGAAGGTGGTTGAATTGACTCTTGTTATAATTTCATCATTAAGCTAGCAATACATTAGGATATTTAACTGAGAGAATAACAAGCACAACAATCAAACACAAGAAACAATGAACACAGTGTTTATCCTTGGGGAAACCATAAATGGTGAAAACTCTGTAACTTCCTCAGAGATAGAATCAACACCAAAATTAGAACCCAAAATAGTAAGTGATCTCCCGATGGCAGTAACCTTCTTTCTATCTAGCCCCAGTGTCTTCTCCTTCCTCAACTATGTGCTACACTTGAGTGTGTATGAGATGTGTGCTAAATAGAGAGGTCGGCTCTCTATTTATACTAATTCCCGACTTGACTAAACCCTAATAGGGCTGACCTCACTAGGAGAGTCTAATAACCCTAGTGCCCTGGAACTGTGGGGACTTTAACCCTTAACCAATAGGAGGGTTACCCACAATGACTTGGCATGACTTGTTTACATTATAGAAATTCCTGATAGAAACATCGGGGCATGGCATGACTCAAGTGCATCCCAGAATAAACATCAGGTTACAATATATAATAAATATAAGTGAAATACGTTCCGAAGTTACATATACATCAACACTCCCTCTTAACTAGAAAGGTATTCTTTCGACACAATTTTCAGCACAAGTATTCTTCTCTGTATCTTCTGGATCATCATTGAGTCCTCGTCATCTTCAAGTCATCTTCATCATCGTATCGGGATTATCACTCGATCTGGATCATCACTGGACATCATCACTCGATCTGGATCATCACTCGATCTGGATCATCACTCGATCTAGATCATCACTAGATCTGGATCATCATCACTAGATCTGGATCATCATCACTCGATCTAGATCATCATTGGGTCATCATCACAGGTGCTATCTCTTGATTCTTCATGTCATAGGAATCTCTCTAGAACCAGCCATTTTTCATGTTGGATGTACATCTACAGAGCCAGTCCTTTTTCATACTGGATGTATCATCACACAGAGATAGTCCTTTTTCATACTAGATGTGGCATCCACTCAGAGCTAGTCCTTTTTCATACTAGATGAGTCTTCACAGAGCCAATCCTTTTTCATACTGGGTGTGGGATCCACCTAGAGCTAGTCCTTTTTCATACTAGATGATTCTTCACATAGCCAGTCCTTTTTCATACTGGGTGTGGCATCCACATAGAGTTAGTCCTTTTTCATACTAGATGAGTCTTCATAGAGCTAGTCCTTTTTTATACTGGATGTGGGATCCACATAGAGCTGGTCCTTTTCATACTAGATGTGTCTTCACAGAGCCAGTCCTTTTTCACACTAGGTGTGGCATCCACACAGAGCTAGTCCTTTTTCATACTAGATGTGTCTTCACAAAGCCAGTCCTTTTTCATAATGGATGTGGGATCCACACAAAGCTAGTCCTTTTTCATACTACATGTGTCCTCACAAATCCAGCCCTTTTTCATGCTGGATGTGGCATCCACACAGACATCTGACAATGGAAGGAACAAATCCTCTCACCATGTCACAGCTCTTACATCCGACCATGGAAGGAACCAATCCTCTCACCATGTCAGAAGGGCACAACACTTATATCTTACCATGGAAGGAACCAATGCTCTCACCATGTTAGAATGGCAGAGAACAGACACATCACTTCCTCTTGGGAGGAATATCGATCTAGAGAACACCAAGCTTCTCCCTGAAGTACTCAAACTTCACCCTAGCCAATGGCTTAGTCAACACATCAGCTATTTGTTCATCCGTCGCAACATACCGGAGCTTCACTGCTCCTATTTGCACCATATCCCTGATATAGTGATACTTGATCTTGATATGCTTCGACTTGTCATGGAATACTGGATTCTTTGACAACTTTACACAACTCTGGTTGCCACAGTATATACAAGTAGCATCTAACTGGAGATCAAATAAAGCAGACAGTAGCTTCCTCAGCCATACTGCCTCACAACTAGCTAAACAAGCTGCGACATACTCTGCTTCAGCTGTACTTAGTGCCACACAGGATTGCTTCCTGCTAAACCATGAGATCACACCTAATCCCACACTGAAGCAACACCCTGAAATGCTCTTCCTGTCGATGGCACTGCCTGCCCAATCTGAATCAACATAACCCTCCAGGTTAATCCTTTGATCAGTCTTATACTTGAGCCCATAATCAATCGTACCCTTCGAGTACCTCAGAATATGCTTTACAGCAGTCAAGTGAACATGTCTCGAATCTGTCAAGTATTAGCTCAAGGTGTTCACAGCAAAGCAAATATCTGGTCTGGTTTTCATCGGGTACATCAAGGACCCAATCATCTGACGATACATCATGGCATCAATCAACTCTGATGAAGCATCACTCAATAGCTTCAGGTTCGATGCCATAGGTGTGGTTAATGCCTTGCAGTCCATCATCCCAAATCTCTTCAGGATCTCTACTGCATACTTCCCTTGTCCAAGGAAGATTCCATCCGTAGTCTGCCACACCTCCATACCTAGGAAATAATGCATCATACCCAAGTCCTTCATTTCGAACTCGGCAGCAATATTTCTCTTCGTATCAGCAATCAACCCATCCATACCTATTACAAATAGATCATCTACATATAGTAGGAGCATCACTGGGTTTCCATCTTCAACCTTGTAGTAAAGGTTGGAATCTGCTTCACTCTTGGTAAAGCCCAAACTAGATAGAAAGCTGTCAATTCTGCCGTACCATGTCTTGGGTGTTCCGTACCATGTCTTGGGTGCCTGTTTCAAACCGTACAGGGATTTCTTCAATCTACACACATGAGACTCCCTATCATGTGTCTCAAAACTGAGTGGTTTCTCCACATACACTTCCTCTTCCACTACACCATTCAAGAAGGCAGTCTTGACATCCATTTGGTGTATCTTCCATTTCATCACTGCAACCAGAGCAAGTATCGATCTGATGGAAGTGTGTCTGGCTACAGGTGCAAATGATTCTTCATATTCTATTCCTTCTTTCTGTGAGAAACCACGAGCAACAAATCTTGCTTTATATTTTTCAATGCTACCATTTGCAGCATGCTTGATCTTGTAGATCCATTTGGAAGTTACAACTATCTTCCCTTCTGGTCTTGGGACAACATCCCAAACATCATTCTTCATGATCAATTGATACTCTTTGATCATAGCATCCTTCCATTCTTTCCGTTCTGTTGCTTCTTCATAATTTGAAGGTTCTTTATCAATGAAGTCACATAGTAATGCTACATAACTGGAACAGGATCTGGTCCTCTTTCTTTCTCTAAGATTCTCTTCTGGAACCCCATATCTTTCTACACCTTGGATAATCTCTCGTACCCAAGAAGGTTTCCTCTTGTGTGGATTCTTCTCCTCTAGTGCATCTACAGGTATTTGTGGTTATTCAAATTCTCGATCTTCTTCTTGAGTTTCTTCGTTCATGATTGTATCATGAATTCTAGGAGCTTTTGCTTCTTCAGGTTCTTCAACAGGTTCCTTTCTAGATTTGATGTAGGTTGAATCTTCATCAAATGTTACATCCCTGCTGATGTCGATCTTCTTGAACCCTGGGAAGTATATTCTGTAAGCCTTTGAGATTTTAGAGTATCCCACAAATATACCCTTCTTTATTGAAGGATCTAATTTTGTTCTCTTCTCTTTTGGAATCTGTATGTACACAGGATAACCGAATATTCTGAGATGGCTGACTTCTGGTTTCTTGTCGGAGAAGACTTCTTCAGGAGTCTTGTTCTTGAGTACTCTATGTGGAGTACGGTTTTGTACATACACTGTTGTTCTGGCTGCTTTTTCCCAAAGATGCATAGGAAGATCTTGATCATGAAGCATATATCTTGCAGCTTCCATGATAGTTCTATTCTTCCTTTCTGCAATCCCATTATGTTGTGGATTATAAGGGGTGGACAACTCCCTCTTAATCCCTGAGTCTTTACATAGTTCCTTGAACTCATTCGAAGTGAATTCTCTGTCATTATATGATCGAAAAGTCTTGATCTTCTTTTCAGTGTGGTTCTTGATCAAGGCTTTGAATTCCTTGAACTTGCTGAATACTTCATCTTTGTTCTTCATGAAGTAAATCCATGTCTTCCTAGAAACGTCATCAATAAAAGAAACATAGTATGCATACCCACTTAGAGAATTTGATGACATTGGTCCACATACATCAGAGTGGATGATTTCCAAGATTCCTTTTTCCTTTCTCTCGCTACTTGGAAATGTCTTCTTTGTATTATTTCCTTTCGCACATCCTTTGTAGACTCCATCATGTCTTTCTTGAATTTATGGAAGACCTTCAACAGATTTGCTTGCAAGTGGTAGTGTTTTGTAATGCACATGCGCAAGCCTTCTGTGCCAAAGTTCATTCGGCTCTACTGTGTCATGAACCAAAGCTTGTTCCGGTTGACCCTTCAACTTGCATAGACCTCCTTCTTGTTCCCCAATCACTATTGCATTGTCAAAAGTATTTCCCTTTGGCCACATAAGAACTTGACCATCTATGAAATCAACTCTCATTCCTTTTGCATCCAACGCAAATATGGAGAGGAGGTTCTTCTTTAATCCTGAAACAAATAATACATTCTTCATCTTCATATACTTTCTAGAGTCTAGTTTATAGGAGGATTCACCACTACCTTTTATTGGATACTGGTAGTCATCCCCAAGTTTCACCTTGTGAGGTGACTCATGCTCAGATAGCTTCACAAATGATTCTTTGAATCCCGTCATATGCTTGGAAGCACCACTGTCTATGAGCCAATCATTGCTTCCATGTGAAATAGTTCCCGTGAGAGCAGAGATCAGTACATATTTTTCATCACTTGAAGAATCACTTTCTTGTCTGATTCTTTTTGTGGAAGGTTCATCATCCTTTGCAGCATGAGCATGATATCTTCTCTTGTTTCCCTTCTTCTTCTTTGAATTCCCTTTGTTAGTGTAGAATTTGGATATGTGACCTTTCTCATCACATGTGTAACATCTAATAGTATCCCAGTCTCTTCTAGAGTGATAAGGCTTACCTTTGGAGTGATGATGGTCTCTTTTTTTTTCTTGGTGTGGGTTGTGAGAGCTTGATCTTCACTTCTCATCTTTTCTTCTCAAGCTGCTATCCCGCGAGCTTCTTCTTGAGAGAATTCTTCCCATAGTCTCCTGAACTTGACTAACTTCTTTCTAGCACATATCCCTTGAATGAAATATTCCCATGATCTAGGGACACCATTCAAGGTGGTCATCACAATCTCTGCATTTTCCACTTCTTCATCTACTGCTTCCAGTTGTTCCTTGGTCTGAGATACCCTTGTAAAGTAAGACTGAATAGTCTCAGCATTCTGGATCTTTACATTCTTTAATTGGTTTCTTAGAGTCATCTTCCTGTTTATGTTCTTCCCTTCAAACAATTTGGTTAGGGCATCAAACATAGCTTTAGGTGTCTTGAGGAAGGACACCTGTGGTATGAGGTGATCCTTGATTGAATCAGCAATGATTCTCTTTTCCCTAACCAACTTCTTCTTATGTAAGGCCTTAGCCTCATCTCCCTCTGGAACTGGAACCTCCTCATTGATATAGGAGTCCAACTCATTTTCTTCCAGGACCAGGGAGATCCTATGCTTCCAAGCTTGAAAGTTATCAGCTCCCTCAAGATTTTCATCAAGCTTGGTATGATGAGACATCTTAAACTGATAACCTCAAATGGAAATACAAAATATTCAGATCTTACCAGGTCAAGATGTCGGATCTGGATTTGGAGCTGAAATCCTGTAGTGTTGGTTCAGTAGCAAATTAGGGTTTTGCTTTTCTGGAGTTCTATCCAACCAAATGATTTGAATTTGATCCCTAGATTTTTGGGAGGAGAACAATCTAGGCTTGGACTCGCTAAAAAATTCCTCTTCTGTGAAAATCCCTAATTTTCGGTAGTAGTGTCAGGTCCAAAACTGAAAAACCTCAGAATTGGATTTTGCTTCGACATAAATATGAGCCCTAAGGAGGAGAGTTATTCCACCTTACTTTTTCTGAAAAACTATGGAGGATGGTCCACAAACTAGGAAGCCCTAGTTCCCACAGCTGCACAGTGTCTTCTTCTCAGGTTAGCTCTGATACCATGTTGGAATTTCATCATTAAGCTGACAATACATTAGGATCTTTAACTGAGAGAATAATAAGCAAAGCAATCAAACACAAGAAACAATGAAAACAGTGTTTATCCTCGGGGAAACCATAAATGGTGAAAACCATGCAACTTCCTCAGAGATAGAATCAGCATTAAAAGTAGAACCCAAAACAATAAGTGATCTCCCGATAGCAGTAACCTTCTTTCTATCTAGCCCCAGTGTCTTCTCCTTCCTCAACTATGTGCTACACTTGAGTGTGTATGAGATGTGCGATAAATAGAGAGGCCAACTCTCTATTTATAATAATTCCTGACTTGACTAAACCCTACTAGGGCCGACCTTACTAGGAGAGTCTAATAACCCTAGTGCCCCGAAACTGCGGGGACTTTAACACTTAACCAATAGGAGGGTTACCCACAATGACTTTACATGACTTGTTTACATTATAGAACTTCCCGATAGAAACATCGGGGTATTACATGACTCAAGTACATCCTGGAATAAACATCCGGTTACAATATATATTAAACTCAAGTGAAAAACATTCCGAAGTTACATATACATCAACAACTGTCAGGCAAGGGATCTTCTCTTATTCTGACACTTGTCCCATTTCCCACTTTCCATGACAGTCTACCATGGATTAGTGAGAAAGAATTTCAAATTACCTTCCAAATGATTGAGCCTAACCCCAAGGGGGTGAATACTAAGTTCTTGATCCAGTCCCACAGAGGTACTGAACTTATGTACTTGTGATATACCACCTCCGTCTAGAGTATTTTCGTTGTGATGAGCCTCCAACCTACTTTTGCTTCCAGAGCTTTAGTAAAGAGAGCAGTGTTCTTTAGTCCCCACCCTCCCAATGATTTGGGTCTCGCAATTTGGTCCCATTTTACCCATGGGAGGATTTTTTGTTCCTTCTTTCCTGTTCAAAGGAATTTTGAGCAGATTTTCTGAGACTTTTCCAAGACGGATTTTGGGATCCATTCTAAAGACATCCAATAAACAGGAATTGCTTCAAGAATAGATTTAACCATAACTTACCTTCCTGCTCTCGAGAGCCATATGTTGCACCAATTATTTACCCTTTGTTCCAATTTTTCCACTAGCCAATTTCAGTCTTCTTTCTTGTAGCAATTTGGCTTGAGCTTGAAGCCTAGATATTTCAGCCCATCATCTAACAGTGTGACAATGAATGGGAAGAGGACCAAGAGCCTCCTTTCAATGCCTCCGTCCAGATTGAAAGTGGTGATGGTGGATTTCTGTTCACTTAAAATCATCTATGCGTCTTTGCAGAAGGTCTGCAAGAGTGATGATAGATTTTTTGATTCTCTGATTGTGCCATTGCAGAAGAGGAGTATATCATCTACAAACAGGATATGAGTGATATTGAGGTTTGCGGCTATTTTGATCCCTTCAAGCTAACCTCTTATTTTTGCATCCAGCATGGCTCTGTTTAGGCCTTCTGCTACCAGTAAGAATAAAAGAGGGGAGAGAGGGGATCCTTGTATGAGGCCCCACTCCGAGAGGAAAAAAGGCGAAGCTGAGCCATTTATGAGAACTGCAAAAGATGCGATGGAGATGCAGGAAAAAATCCATTTTATACTGGAGTAATTGAAGCCCAAATGGGTGAGAAGGAGCCTTAAGTAGATCCATCTTACTCTGTCTAAAGCTTTAGAAAGATCAATCTTAATAATTGCTCCTTTTGATTTTTTGATCTTTATACTGTGCATCCCTTCCTAAGTCACACATATTGCTTCATGGATTTGCCTATTTTCCAAGAATCTGAACTGCTCATGAGAGATTATTTTTGAGAGAACCTTCTTTAGTCGTTGAGCAATCACTTTTGCAATCACTTTGTAAGTGATATTGCAAAGGGAGATCGGCCTAAAATCTTCTAGATTGGCCGAATTGTATTTTTTAGGTATAAGAGCCAAGAAAGTTGTGTTTAGGGGAGGGTGGATCAGGCCATCCCTCTTCCTATAGATCCCTAAGTTTTGGTAGGGTTTGTTTAAGCAGGGAGGAGATGGGGTCTGATGGGTAGGGTACTTCGCTGGTATCCGCGTCTGCTAGAGAAGAAAGTGATGTCTATTACCCCAGTTGGCAGAGATGGGAAGAAAGATGTGTGGGGGATCCTGAGGTCCGACTCAATTGTGAAGACCGTTGGCGGTGAAAGTGAAAGGGTTGGGGCTGGCGGGAAAAACAAGGGTTCACAGTCCTCCCTGTTGTCCATGGCTGTGGAGGAGCTTCCATCTGGCAATGGTACTGGCGAAGGTGGAGGCAAAGTAGAATAGAAAGCTATTGTTGGGTTGATCGAGGCAACAAAAATGGGCTCATCCTACCACGGGTCAGCCGTATAGTTGAGGATGTCTGTGTCTTCTCCATATGCCATGTGGCAACAGGAGAAAAGCACGGGAAAAAGAAGCCTGGAGCAAAAACATAGCCCCCTTGAGCTAGCGGCTAGCCACAATCACCTTCGCCTCCTGAGGCATCTCCGCCATTTTGATAATTCATTAATTTTTCTCCATTCTCATTGGACCTCTCGCGTGAATCGAACTCAAGGCATCTCACTTAACAACATGAAATGTTGTTGTCATGTTGCCAAGGACCAGTGCAATTTGAACCTCATAAAATCTGTGTTAATATGACTTATCCCACTAGAATAAAGATCAATTTAACAACCCTCCTCCACTACCTTAACTACGTATCTATTACATAGACCCTCGCAATTTTGAAGAGAAATCAAGCAAACATCAGTTAGATGACAAAAATAAAGCTTCCCAAAAGACAAACTTGCATTTTGGAACATTGATGCCTCTTCTATTAGGGATTTACAACTCAAAGGAGATAAAATTTAACTAATATCCTTGATTCCATTACCACTAATGACATCCTCCCTCTTTTGCAATTTGAGAGAAGAATCCAAACCATCTCACACATTACATCGACAACCCTAATGTTGCATTAATACCTTACAAGATCCATCATGCAAAAGCCAATGTAAGCCTAATGAACATATCTCTATGTGGATAGAACCAATATCAACACGGCTCCATACCAACACTAATTTGCAAATTCATGTGATGCAATAGTCTTCCATGTAGCTTTGTTGTGCTAACAACTTTCCTTAAAGGCTTTGCATTGATCTAATAATGTCAGTGCTATTACACAATCACTCACTTTATTAATTGGGCATAATGTTTGTCTATTCACAAAGTTCCCATAAAGAGGGGCGACTCACACAATACATAAATGCATTGTAATGGCATCTTCAAAACACAACGCCAATGGTGTAATGGCATCTTTGAAACACAATAGCTTGACCATAGTTGAGATTCCCATTCAACTTTGTATTTTGGGACAAATCTCGGCACTCAATTGCAATGCGGAACAATGCGGCCTAACCCGAGCTAGGCGGATTTCCAAATTCAAAATACAAATTTGAATGCCTTTAATAGACCACCTTTACTAAGTTCAAGATTTAATTGAGGATGTCATTAATGCTGACTGTATTTGTCACATTTTGATGGGATTGTGATCATAGGCATTGGAAGCTTGGAGCATAGATCCATTGGTATGCACCATGGCGAAAAATACTTGACATGCGGCAAAGTATTAAATGCTACCACAACAGCAATATAGACCATTAGATCTCAAACAATTAAGATCCAATGGCCTACAAAGCTGTTGCAGCGGCATTTAATACTCTACATCATGCTATATATTTTTCGCCATGCACCATAGCATGATGGTGTAGGCATGGGCCACTGAACGGACCAAAATTTTTATTATCGTGAATCATAAATAATTTCAATTAGGTTTAGTTTGTAAAAGATTTTGTTCTCAAATGAATGGAACATCTAAGGTTTAGTTTGTAAAAGATTTTGTTCCCAAATGAATGGAACAAACATCTAATCAGTGACAATTTAGGATCATACTTTTATTGCATTTTATGAGCATGTCAAGAATTTGAACTTTGTTTCCTTAATTACATGTATAATGATGTCTTTTTATTTTTTAGCTATGTTTTAATTGCGTTGTGTATATAGGAAGATATTAACACTAGCACACTCATATAGTTTGTGGTTGGATCACCTCGATAGAGATCAAATGGTTGAGATATAGTTATGAAATGAAAGAGAGTTTGGAATTTTTTTTTTTAATCCTCATATTCTTCTAGTTAAACAGGTTCAATTGTGAGTTATCCATGCTTGGCTACATGTTATCACCCACATTCTTCATGTTATCCATTTATCAACTACCAGTTATTTTTTATATTATTTTTATTTTTATGTCACATTTTTCTAGTAATCTCGGTTGTTATCCATGCATTGCTACCAGTTATCCATTCACTAGCTAGGTAGCACTTATTTTTTAAATTTTTTTATGGTTGATATTTAATATTTTATTAAAAATATTGTATATGTTTAATTATATATTGTTATATATTTAATTAAAAATAGTATATATAAAAAGTCTACTTTTTCTATATTTTATTTGTATTGAATTTTTTAATTTAAAGTTTGATCAAATGATGTACTAGATAAATAATATATATTGAATTAATTAATAATAAATTCAAAAAAAATTATGATAAGAAAAAAACAAAATAATTGAAAATCAAAGCTTTTCGAAGACAATATTATTGTGGCCTTCTACCATATATGTTCAAATAATTTTAAATTTGAATTTAGATAAAAAATGCCATAATATTAATAGAATGAACAATATATAGTCTCCATTTACTCCATGTCGATTTATGTTGCAATCAAACACTTTGCCCATGAACGATCATGAAAGACAATTTGATTTTGAAGTTAAATTAATATCATATAAATATTTTTAATCGTAACCAAAAGATTCTTCTTAAGTGACATCATTTACCTCGAGGGCAATCATAATTCAGATAAATTGTTTTCAAGATAATTATTTAAATAAAAAAATGATTGGCTCTAAATCGAATTATAGATAAACAAAAAAATTCAATAGGTATGGATGATATTAGTAAGACTTTATCATTAATAGAGGGACATAATGAATATGCTCACAGAAAGATAAGATTAGATTTTATATTTTTGTGAATTTTGTAATGTGTATTATTTTTAATATAAGTTATCATAATTTATATATTATTAATATAGATTTATTTTAAATTTGGATATATCAAGTATTGGAGCTGATTTTTTGAAGTGTAAATTTTTTTATATTTTTATAAATTTTGTGATGTGTATTATTTTTTATACAAATTATTATTATTTATATATTATTAATATAGATTTATTTTAAATTTGGATTTATCAAGTGTTGAGAGGGATTTGATTTTTTGAAGTGTATTTTTTTATGTTTAAATTTTTATACATTTTGAAAAAATTTACAAGAAATTATCCCCATTTAAGATGAATTTGTGTTGATTATTTTTTATTTTATGTAGGAAGTTTTTTTTTAATTCATTTTTATTTGATTTTTATTTTTTTATTTTATGAATAGAAATACAAAATTTAAATTTCTTTTTATTTTTGATATTGCTACTTAACTTTACTTTAGTTTTGTGACACCATCTACCATCTACTTGAGAGCGGCCTATAAAGCACCTAACTAATCTTAATACAATGTTTTGATTGTCACAAACTATTTAATTTTTTTAGTATTACTATAATGTCTAGTTTTAAATGAACAAACTTAATATATATATATTCCGAAGAAAAAAATCCTTTATTCGTAGCATTGTCTTGCTCGAAAGAGTTTACATCATTGTTCTTCCTAAGCGGATTTCATTATCTCACTATGCATAATTTTAGTTACATCATAAAAACACACAAAAAAAGGTTCTGCCTGAACATTGCTTCTTACTATATCTCCCTCAAAATTGATGCTGAACGTTCTTCCTGAGCTTTGTTTATGTAGTCACCAATCATTTTATCCTCACACTGCATGACTACACCTTTCCAAAAAACCTTGTCTGCTGTTGCAAAATCAAATCGCCATTTTTCCTATCAAATTGGGGTGTAAAACATAGAGATTTCACCATAAATGGAGATCTCCCCTTCAATGATTCTTGGCTGGATGCCTAAGGCTAGCTTTGATAGGGTATCTACTTCTGAATTATGCTCTTTGTATATGTGTTTGAAAGAAACTATTTCAAATTCTAGTTGTAGTGCACGAATTGCCTTTAACAAGTTCTGCAGATGCGGTGCTCTGATGTTATTTTTACCAATTTCCCAGTCAATCACAGATTTTGAATCTCCATAGATGTGAAATATCGAAATTTGTTTATCCTTTGCTTTCTTCAAAGTTTTCCACAGTGCCGAGAGCTCTACTTTACCGTTTGTAGCCTTTCCGAGTCCAAGTTTGAAGGATATCTTGTTTTTCTCAATTAGATAAATAACTCCTCCAGCACCATCCATCCTAACGTAAAAGGACCTAGACATACTTAGCATCTCCAAATCTGCAAAGTATAACAAGAGTAATTTTTTGTTCCCATAGAATGTCTGAATCCAAGAGAAATGAAAACCAGGCAGTGTGTACACAACCCATCTTGTTTGCATCACAACATTTGGAGGACGGTTTATGGTATTATTCGTTGAAATATGTTGTTGTGAACTTACATTCTTTACAAAACCAGACTCAATTGAAATTTGATAATATGATGGAAAATATGATGTCCAAATTCAACATACAAATATGATACCTGTTCAATTCAACATACAAATATACTCAGCTAGAAAAAATTATAACCAAAGGAAAACACAAAATTAATTATAACTAAGAACTAAGCACGCAATGGTGTAAATATTTTTGCAAAAGATAAACTCTGCAACACAACTCAAAATACTTGTAAATATTTTTGCGAAAAATGAAATCTGCAACACAACTCAAGATACTTATAATTCATTATTTGATCACCCCTATGTCAAAATAGAGATTTACTTATTAGCGTGGAATGACATAAGTTCGTAACTGAAGAAAACATATTGAAATGAATATCAATCAATATTTCATTTATCGGCACTTAGATTTCAATAAGCTATTGGTTATGCATTAATCATTTGACCTATATCTTTTCAAAATGTGTTTATTTATTTTGTATGATTTTTTCTTCCCTAACTTCCAAATATACGCTGACAACTTAAATTTGTGCAGAGCGTAGATGAGATGTTGAAACCAAACACTGAAGCACCTTGGGGAAACCATGTTGCTTTCATCCCTATGCGAGTACCTATCATGGGAAAAGTAGAAAATCATCTGGAGATTGTGAGTACGGCATAGCATATCATGGATAGATATAAAATGGATTTAGGAGTTTCATCAATGACAAAATTATTACATGCTTAGCAAGGTTAAAAGGACTGCAGGTATGTTTAAATCACTTTCATTTATAAAAAACTCATTCTTAAATGGATTGCTGATTCTAATCCATGATACAACTCAGGCGGGAGATTTACCCCCAAAGCGTTTCCTAAATTGTAAAAATCAATTTGTTGGGAAGTGTTTCTTGAAGTGCAAACATTCATCACAGAGTTTTTTTAATAAATTTAAAAATGACAAATCAATTTGTTAGAAAGCGTTTCCTGAAGTGCAAACTCTTAGCATTGAGTTTTTTTATTAAATTTTGAAAATGAGTCCTACTATGCTAGGATTTTAATGGATTTATATGGAAACCATGCTCATTATCTTCTTATATTTGTCAATTCAATGTAAATTAAAAAAAAATAAAAATTGCCGACTAGAGTTCATAGCATTCTCATGCCTGATCAAATGACCTAAATGACCTAATTTAAAACTGATTCAAAACGTTGACAAGTGTGATCGACAAGACATGTGTGGTCTATCAAATGTGAGCAAGATACAAAAGCTTCCCAGTGTGGAACATTTGACTTCTTTGGAGACGTTGAGTTTTTGGCATTGCGAAAAGATAGGGAGCATACAAGGGTTAGGGAAGCTCACAAAGATCCAGACACTTAATGTAGGTGGATGCAGTGATATACGAGAGCTTCCAAGTATGGAACATGCGAATTCTTTAGAAGTTAACTTCAATTTATAGGCAATGCAATTTTCCAGATCTAAGATATTGTTTTTAGAGACAGTTACTTTAATGATGAGCTCAAATGAATTATGTACCTTCTAGCTATCGTTGATGGTGTCACGCATCAACATCTTACCAACGCCTCCCATGCTAAGAATACCAAGTATTCTTATTCTTCTAATGTTGTTATCTTAATCGGTCAACATGCTCTCAAGAAGCTCTGTATTTACATATCGTTTTGTATCTACAATAAGACAATAATCATGGTCCTAAATCAGTATCTACTGGCACGACGTAGGATCCCCATACTCCCCGATGCAAGGAAAATCAGGGTGAGTCATGTCTGAATGGAGTTGAGAACTATTTTATCTACCATCTATGATATGTTTTCCCATTCTATAGCGGAAAACACAATTAGGACAACAACCGAGAATTTTTTTGATGTTGTTGATAAGTCTCGTATTCGATGACAATCCTCTCAGGACATTCTTTTAAAATACCTGCCTTATCTAGCAAAGTATACAACCTTGCTTTACCATTCCAATGCTTTCGATGGAGCTCTGCATTTATATCATGTATATCATCATCCAAAGCTCCAACTTTTTTATCATGTACCCTCCCGNGCAAAGTATACAACCTTGCTTTACCATTCCAATGCTTTCGATGGAGCTCTGCATTTATATCATGTATATCATCATCCAAAGCTCCAACTTTTTTATCATGTCCCCTCCCGCCTCAGAGGAGAGAGCACGACCCAACTCTTCTACCTGAGTTACCTATCTCTGATTTTGCGTTCCTATGGTGATTCCTAATTTTTTTTCTAAAGATCTACACAAGCAAGAATTTCCCATGCTAACATTCTGATCTAGACCGTGTATAACTCTTTATCTTCCCAAATCACAGAAAGATCAAATAGTGGAGAATCATCCCACATAAAATCAATGGTGCAGAGAGCTTCACTTGTAGAATCGAAAACATATCAAAATTCCACTCTCGCATCCTGCATCTCGCATGCCACGTTCTGCATCCTGCATACCGCATGCGAAACGGTCATTGCGGAGATCAAAGTTTCTGAAATCAAAATTTACCATAAGTAATTTTTGTATCTCACACTTCGCATCCTGTAATTGCAGAAAGCAAATTTCGCAAAATGACTTTTCTGCATTTTTCATCCCGCATCCCTCATACCACAATTGCGGAAAGGAAATTGTAGAAATCAGATTTCGTAAAACGACTTTTCCACATTCCGCATCCCACATCCCACAAGTTGCAGAAAGCAGATTTCACAAAATGACTTTTCTGCATTTTGCATCCCGCAAGTTGCGGAAAGGAAAATGTGGAAGGGAAAATGCGAAGATCGAAATTTCCAAAGAACTTTTTCACGTCCCACATATCGCAGGTTGTGGAAAGGTTAAATCTACGGAATTTCGATCTGGTAATGAAAATATTCTAAGTCTAAAACTATTTTTTAAGCATCCAAGCCATCACCAATCCGACCGATCTATCTTCATAACAACTTAGAAAATTCATTGAAGTAATTACACACATAGATGCATCATTGAAGGAATATACAATGGAAACACAACACATTTCGTTCAAGCATTCATCATTTCATATTAATTTATAAATAAGTACAGTTGCAGGGATTGAAACACAAGAGATATTTATCTTTATCATAGCTTGTCCTGCATCCAGCTATGTCACTGCAACGTTCCACCAAACCATAGGCCAATGTGCTCATCAAAATCTTAGCAACACTGCCACCCTCGAGCTGGGCATGATTTCCCCAAGGAATAAGGAACACTAGCATACTTCCCCATAGCCAAGGATACAATAAAACACAGCCAAGCCAACATAGTTGGGTTTATCAGGCTTACACAGAAAGTGATTTACACATAGCTAAAGTTTATACAAGTCAAAGCCAAGCCAACAGATGGGTTTATCAGGCTACCAGCCAAGCCAAGCCATCCTTCCAGTTGGGTTTATCAAGCTTACATAGACAGTGGTTTACACTTAGCCAAAATTCACATGAGACACATTCAAGCCAACAAATGGGTTTATCAGGCTAGCCAAGCCATCCTTCGAGTTGGGTTTATCAGGCTACCAAGGAGGTGGAAAGACTAACTCCTAATCTAGTGAGCTCAATCCGAGAGCTATGGACACCTACATCGGATCTAGCCTAACTTTTAAACATTTGCACACCCAACACAAGGAAGCATCCCCTTCTCTGCTACATTGTCCCTCATGCCATACCTTCCCTTCCAGTGTTATTCAAGGTATGCAAAGAATAAAACTAGCCCTCTAGATTGGTCTGTGAGGTTCCTTCACACACTAGGTTTATCAAGCAATTCCATACTCCATTTCCATTCCCCAAATCAATTCAGATGTCAAACGAGGATGTACACACGACGATCTCAATTCTGGGATTAAAAAAATGTAATAGAAACCAAGGAATACATACACACACAGCAATTACGAATTTATGAGCATTTCCTGAGCTAGACCAACTACTGCAATTACCAAAATGAAATCATTTGCTGGTCATTCAATTCAAAAACACAAATCGTATTATGTGCATTCGCATTCAGGAAATGACTAACAGACAGGAAAATCATAAAAAGGAAAACAATTCACAGAATAGGAAAATTCGTGAAGGATCAAGCCTCAGAGCAGTTTTTCTTGCTGCCCGAATGCCAGAAACCCCCCTTGCGAAAACGTTCAACACAGTCTAAAATCATGATGGGAAGGTGAAACATGTCTGCACAAGGGAAAGGCATGCATTTTTTTGGGTGTTTTCTTGCCCAAGAAAATTTAAAAAACATTTTTTCCAGAAATGGTGCTCTGCCCATTTCAAAATTTCATCCCACTCTTCCAATACCCCCCCTTATCCTTAGGAAAAATCATGCCCCCATCTCATTTTGTTGCATTGACATAGATGGCTGTAGGATTTTAATTAAAAATCACAAATTTAACCTGATGTCCAAACTTATAACGTTCAACTAGCATAAAAGCACCATCGGCCTAAATCTTAATCACCAAAACAAAAACACTAAATCGATGGTGGGGATTTTTCCTTGAGCTCCACACCATGATTATTTACAACATATTATTTAAATGCAAACGGGGTCAAAACCGGGGTGTTAAATTCTTCTTCCATCTGGGTGAAATCCTGAGGCAAACAAATGATCATTTTCTTTTTTACCTTAACTTTGTTCCAAAGGTAGTAGAAAACATTGCTCAAAACATTTCCTTCAAAGTTAGTACCAATATCATCGGCCATTGGGTTGAGGAGTGTTGCACAACATGAGTTTTAACTCAAAGGAGCAACGCAAGATTAAAATTCCTCTTCACAGCGCTAAATCACCAACAAGATCAGGAATCCTCTTCGTTGAAATTAGAGTAAGGATATACAGGTGGATTCTGGGGGTGAATACATCCCAAAATAACCAACCATTATCACTATTTATTTTGCATATCTTGTTCTCTTAATTTCCACAGAGACGTCTCGAGAAATTCGCACATAAACAGCTGGAAAACAACTTTTTGCCGACACAGGGAGGCTCCTCATAAGCTGTTGAAAGACGATGAAACTTGCATAGAAACAACCCCTTAAATAACACCTTAGACATACCGAAGTTATTTTCGATGTTTAGTTATATATATATATATATATATTTTAGGCCTGGGCCTCCATTTCATGATGGTTGGGTGACATAAATTTGTGCTTAAAGGTCATAGTCATCGCGTGAGATGTAAAATGGGTAAGAGAATGAGTTTTGTGTTTTTTAAATAAAAACTACACATACTATGATTGAGGATTATGAAGACAAAGCGCTGGAGATACGGAGTTTTGGGGTTTGTAAAGAAAAAGTGTAGAGAATACATTGGTTTAACCAACTATGCTAGATGTTAAGTTAGAAAATGATGATTGAATGCCTAAAGTGACAATTTTGATAGGTTGTATTCTTGTGTAGAATCTTGATGGTAGATATTCTTAGGTACATAACCAAATTTATCATTAATTAAATGAAGCATTCTAGCTTGTAAAAGATGAAAATGAGCGTAACAAACTTTTAGCTTGTAAAATAACAATCAAATCATAACAAATTCCATCTAATTGTATATTTTAGTTTAGAAAATTCCCTAAAATCTTGGCTGGTCTTTAGTTACAAATGATTGGTTATATTGAACTTAATTTTAAACATTACAATATAAAACAAAGCATATACCTTGTAAACAACTAACATCTACATAACAACCAACATATTTAACCAAATGACTTAGTCATTAAACATTACATCTCATGACAATATAACCAACATATTTAACAAAATGACTTAGTCATTAAACATTACATCTCATGCAATTATAGGACTATGAGTATGCCTCATGTAAAATCAACTTAACAAAATGAAATTTTCATTAACCATTAACAACTTGTTAATTTGTTTACCTTGTCGAAGGAAAAAGGACCAACATCTGAAGGGGTCATATGAAGATCCTATGGAGAGTTGATGCTATGTTGGGGTGGAATCACTTCAAAAAAGGATCCATTGTTAACAAATCTTTAGTAATCTATGTATGTTGTTTTGGTAATGACAAAGAAACTGCATCAACTTTGGACTCCAAAGGATGGCTAAAAATAGAGGATCTATGTTACATTGACGAGGAAGGATTCTTTTTTGTTCTAGATAAAATAAAAGAGTTGATCAAGTATTGCAATGGGTTGTCCACTTGATAAACAACATGACTCGAGGGAAAATCACCTTCTTGATTTTTAATAGAAAAAAAAAACTTATTATACTTCATATTACTAAGTTGACAAACATCTCTAGTCAAATAACTAACATTAAGTTAATATCCATTTTTTCCTAAGAAACCTATAAAATAACTTTCCCAAAAAAATATATACAAATTATTTAATTATAGACTATAAGCAAAGTCTATAAAAAGTATTTTAATATAGATTAAATGCATATTCTAGAATTAACATATTACAATAGATCCATATTGACTCCAAAACATCCATATTAATTCCAAAACAATTAATGAAGCAATTTTCCAAAAACATTTCACACTATTTGTTATATAAATGAAGGACCAATTGTACAATAAACGTATTACCATAAATGCATCTTAACCCATATCAATAAAAGTTAGAAAAAAATTATATTGCTTCTTTTTTGAGGATTTTCAATATATACATAAAAACAACTTTAAAGGAACAACTTTGCTTCAAAGAGGGTGAATTGCAAGTTAGATACTTATCTAGGCCAAGATCCTTCTTTTTTGGTTTTGTTGGGATTATGTTAGGATGCATGAATATTGAAAACCCCCCTTTTTATCATTTATCTATTAATGACAATGAATGGTGCATTTTCAGTTAGAAATTTGAGTCTATTGGTCTAAGGATGGTGATGTTTTATGTTTTGTGGAAATTGCATTTTATCACTATTGAGATTCTCAAGGGCCATGATTTACCTATGAATATATTTGAAGGGAACTACATATAATCTATCTAAAATCAAATTGCAAAGATCTGAATGCACTTTCTAGAGTCTGAAAATGCACACACAAAAGCATTGGTGGTCAAAATTTTCAAATAGGGTATAATTGAAACCCAACCAAAACTCTTGATTTACCCAAATGTTTTGTTTTATAGTTCATGCATGGGATTTTTCCCGAGATCAGTATTTAGTAACTCCAAGTTCTAATTTAATCATCAAGTGATGGGTTGGGTTTAGTTGATGAAGTCCTTAACCAAGGCATTCTAGACATGACAGAAGGATCTTACTAGCTTTTCATCAAACTTCTTCCAATGAGAAATTGGCATGTTTGCAGATGGTATTTTAATAGGATATTGGAGAACAACATCCCCATTTTGAAGGCAAATCATTAGACATCATGTATAATTTTTTTTTAAATCTACAACATATATTCAATTTCTAGTTTGTTGAACAATCCAACTTCAACAATATGAGGGCGTAAAAGACATGGAAAAGGTTCTTGCAAGCTCCTCTTGATGTGTCTTCCAAAAATAACCTAACATGGTTCAGTTTTCCCTCAACATGCACATAGCGAGGACTGCAACATTTGTTGACTAGATTCCTTGAAACATGACCAAAACACTGCAACTATATGACATTCTAAATAGTAACAAGCATTGCATAATTTTTTTTCCTCAAACAAAGTTGTACACTTTTTTGCTCATTCTATGGAAATATTCCTTCTATGCATCCATGAGGGATTTCCATAGCCGAGAGAGAGCTTTCATTATGGGGGTGTTTGGGTGGGATAAACATAAACAACACACACACTCACATATGTGACACACATACACACAGTGCATCCACACAAGCAATGAACACATACCTAACTCACACATTCACATAAGCAATGAACACATACCTAACCCACACATCCACATAATCAATGAACACATACCTAACCCACACATCCATAGAAGTGGCACACTCACACCTAAATAACAACAAAATCAAACATAAGTGTCAACACACTTGGAAACAATTGAGATTTTCCTAAACATAAGTGAGATACTCAAACATAAACTAGTCACTCATACACATAAGCAACACACTCATACTTAAGTGTCAGATGCATATGCTTAAATCAACACATCTACATAAGTGGCACACTCACACTTCACGCACACATAAGTGACACACTCAAATATAAGAGACTCTTTCACTCTCACAACACTCATAAGTGCATTACTTATGATTAAAAACACCTAATCATTTGAGATTTTATACTCTTCCCCTTCTTTTCCAAGGATTGGCCACTATAAAATGAAAAAAGTATTCAAATCATATCAATAGTGAAGGATGAAAAACATAAAATTTAGATAAAGTAATTTCATGAAATTAAATGAATCTCCTTGATAGTTGCGATGAATATAACTCAAGACCATAACATGAAGAATAATTTAGGGGATGAATTATAACATGAATACATTTAATATTGTATAATTCTTAATCTATAGCTGTAAAGGCTTGGAAAAATAACTTCCATATTTAAAATGACACAAATAAGAATGCCATAACCAAAACATAATCACTACATAATTGGAACAAGAGGATTGTGTTGTGTGCTTATATTTCTTTAAAGATTTTGTTGTGTGCTGATATTGCTTTAAATTGAATCAGGTCATTATCCATCTTCCACGTGGTCACAAATTTCACTCATATTTAAGGATTCCATGGTTGATTAACAATCAAGATTTCCCATATTCTAAGCCCAAAATTTCACCTTAACCAATTTTCGTTATGAACTTTTAGTCTATCAAATATTTCGGTATACCATATCAGAAACACATATTTTGGCATGTTGTCTGTAGTTGTGGCAGTATCCAAGAGTTAATTAGTTACATGTACTCATAATATGAACTGACTTTGTTTATGTTGCAATAATTTATAACAGATGGATCCCTTCACTATATGTGTGCATACATCAAAGAGGAAAATGTTTATCAATTTGATAGTGAAATATTACCCATAATCGATTCATGTAAGGTAAAAATTCTCTTCTCGACTTCACTTTTAATTTCAGCCACATTTACAACGCCAACTACTGAGATATATGGGATCCCATCAATATCCTCCCTTGCATAAGGGATGCGACATGTCCTCTGGGCATGTATAGGTGTCCTCATATCAAGCTCTTCTAACCCTCTCAAGCACTCTTGTGCCATGTGTAAATCTGGGTGTTATTGTCAGTAGATTTATGGCTACACCTCATTCAATTGCAAAAAACTCTCTTGTAGCCACCAATCCTTCAATGTCACTTCCTCATCCGATAAACCCCTCAATTCATGGCTACCTCTCGATGCCATTTTTTCGATTAAGATTCCTAGTGAAAGTAATATTCCCTCCGGATTAACCCCCAGTACCCCCAAACCCCACAATGAGATTTCCCTCTCGGTATTGGGTTTAATAGTTATTCTCTTCACCAGATATGATAGAGTTCTTGTTCCTATCATCACCCTTCATGAGATGTTGATGTTTCAGACAAAACACCTACATGCAGACAAACATATTAGGGTTTTGATGTGTTATGTAATATGAGTCCATGTCAGTGAAATGTCATTACCAGTGCCGCAAATAATCTGGTGTAAGTAGTATCAAAGGAAGAAACCTTCACCCAAGATCCATATATATGTCACAGACCCTATAATTCACATAACCCTCGCCTCTCTCAGTCTAGAACCCTGTGTGCCCCTTTCATTGCATGGTAAGACTTCTCCCAGTGTAATTAATGCATATTCATCATCATTTATTTCCTTCATGGTTTTTCTTCTTAGCACATAAGCATTATGGTCTCTCTTCATCGCACACATTGCACTCATTATTCACTGTTATATTTTTGGATACATGCAAATGGTTGGTAAACAAGGGTACGTGGTTGCAAATACATGTGAAAAAAATGTTTCTATTGGTTGTTGTAGATTGTGATAGAAAAATGTTTATGTTGGTTGATGTAGATGGTGGCTTAATGTAAGATTTGATGGTTATGTTTCTGATGTAGATGGTGGGTTAATGTAAAACGTTTTTAATGTAAGATTTTATGGTTGATGTAGATGGTGGGTTAACATTAATGTAGATGTAACTTGTTTTCTTGGAAATTGGGCATATATGAGATTGCCTTAGTTTATACTCTTTAAAACAAAATGCTTTATATATGGTTTTGAGTATGAAATTAAGTAATGGAAGGAATATAACAAATATCAAAATTTTGGTGCTTCATTTAGTTTTGAAAAGGACTTGCGCTACAATGCTGTTGAGAATATATTGGCATTACCCATATTAGTTGCTAGTGGGTTTCATATTAGAAGTGCCACTATGAGTCATATAAAAGCCTACCATTATTCCTTGGTGGAATGAAATACTTGAGATCATTATGTCTTAATGTTATTTCCATTGTGTTGAATAAGTATGATTAAATTGATTATGGTACAAGTTTATGGGACATGTTTTTTATGCCAATACAACCATCATTTGAGAAATTTATGCAAGAAAGTGGGAGCAGTGAAACACCTAGCTCATTGTTTACTTGTTTTCTGGAAATGAGCAACAAATATTTAAATCTTGGCCCATTTCTCAAGAGAGAGAAATCACTCATCCCTAATATTATGTCAATCATGTCTATTAAAAGTGTTTCAAAAGCCATGGTTTCAACAATTCTGAGTTTTGGTGAGAATCTTTTGGATTTGGAGCATGGAAATCAAAGATAAAGATAATAATCTACTGCATGGATTTTTTTTTTACCGCATCTTGATATAGTCTTCACAAGTATGCAGAATTTGCTTCATCTTCATTGGGAGAATAAGAGGCAAAGCATTACAAGACTTGGGAAGCGTGCACTAATTTATTTTCTAAATTGTTGGCCAAATATGAAACACATTCAAAAGTAATAATTCAATTTGTTGATTTCTCGTTACCATAATCATTTCATCAAAATAATATATTTTTTTAAAGTTTCAACTTTGGGTAACATAAGTGCTATGAAAATGCTATATGTGTTTATTTCATTTCTAATTACTTCGTCCACATTTAACATGTGTGTGTCTATTTGTGTGATATCCTAAAAGGATTGTTTAAAGTTGACCCTTTCTTGGCCTTCCCTAAAAAATTGGTAGTTGATTTGTGATGGTGCTCATAATATAAGGACAAATTTACACCATGCAAAAACTTTAGTCCATGCACATTTTTGGGAGGATTTTCCCCAAAAACACCTATTCTATTTTAGTTTCTCCTTTTCAACCATTTGACCGTCCAACAACAACCTATCTAGGTATTATTGCACCTTCCTATAAGCATTAGGAGTTATATATTTATTTTAGGCATGGGCCTCCATTTCATTATGGTCGTATTTGTGCTTAAACATCATAGTCAGTGCATGAGATGTAAAATGGGTAAGAGAATGAATTTTGTGGTTTTTAAAGAAAAAAGACACATAATATGGTTGAGGTTTATGAAGACAAAGAGCTAGAGATACGGAGTTTTGGGGTTTATAAAGAAAAAGCGCAGAGAATACATTAGAGGAAATGTGGTATTGGGTAAAGAAAAAACATATAGAATAGGTTGAATATTTATAAAGAAAAAGCTAGTGTTTATAAAGTAAAAGCGTATTACATGTGTAAACAAGTGCTACGTGGTAGCGATTCCCTACCACTTAGTTTAGGGATAGCTAAAATGAAAATATATAAACTTGTCAACATAAAATAATATATATACTATGCATTTTTTTATCTTTCAATCAATGTCTTGCTTAATGGAGAGCATTAACTGATGATCTAGACATAATTAATAATATTTATTAAAATTTACTAGTATGTATAATTTTATATTCTAATAGGTTTTATTATATAAATTAATATAATTTATTAAAAAAATTGAATATATATTTTGAGTGGAAGGTGTGGGGGATTGTATTTGGGAAATTATGAAGCAAGTTTTACTTGAGATTAGGAGAAGACACGAATAACCAAGTGGAGATCTAGAGGCAAGAAAGACTAAGAATATATTTGTTAAAGGGGATTCAAAAACCATTCTTAGGCATGTGTGATATACTTAAATTCCTAAATATTTCTTTCTAGTCAATATCATTTTAGAAATCAATGAGAAACAAAGAGATTTAACTTGATATAATACTTTCACATGAACAAGGCTATTCCTTTAAGTGTTATAACAATAAGAGCAAAACATGGGATTACGTCTTTGTCACATATTCCATAGTCCTTTAGTTTTAAGTCATAAATAAGAGGAAAAATTAGTTAAGCTATGAAGGTTTAAACCCAAGACAAGGTGTGATACTATTACATGTCGATGTGATATGTATTTACTCACCAGAGACCTCATGCACCGACATTAATGACTTGCATTATTGTAGAGCAGGCTCATGAATACATGGTATAATAGGATCCATGTAAACATACGTGGGAAATCAAGGTCTTTGTTTAAACACATTCATCTAGGAATGTGCTTGGTTGTGGTGGTATCAATGTTCCTAGATATTTTTTTCAAATATGTGATCCACGTTTCAAGGATCATGGCTATCCCCATGTCTGTTTAATTAAATCCTCAAACAGTGGAAAATATGAGAAACTTGGTTCAATGAACATGCAACATGCATTGAGGAGAAATGAGAGACTCCTAACTAATAATCAAGTAGCCATATCTTAGTTGAACAATCGAGTTGTTAACTATATTGAAGCTCAAAAAATCAAGTATGTATAATTATTACAGAGGCATTCAACTAAAAAAAGCTAAAAGTTGAAAATGATATGCTCTATCAATTGGTTCGAGTTTCATTGGTGTTGAGTGTCTTTGGCTACTCATAAAAAACTATCAATTCAGTTGTCCATAGATATGACTATGAATGAAGAAATTTTGTAATGAGTTCAAACAGATTTCAAAAGTATTAATATGTATTTAAGATTTATAATTTTTACTATGTATTAGTATGATTTAAACATACTAGATGTAAACCTCTTAAAAATTAATTATTAATTATTTGTTATTATGATGCAATATTATATTTATTGTCCATATAAAAAGAAAATAAGTAATATTGTGTAAATATCTAATAATAATAGACTAAATTTGTTTTCAAGAAAAATTGGACACATTTTATATGTTAATTTATAATGTTAGTACATTAATTAATTTTAAATTGTCATTTTTAATTGTATTGTAATGATTGCAAAATAAGAATTGAACCAATACTATATTAGATAAATAAATTTAAAAAAATATAAAAAATAAATAAATTAATTAAATTGTCATTTTCAATTGGATTGTAATAATTGCAAAATAAGAATTGAACCATAATGTATTAGATTTAAAAAAAATTAAAAATATAAAATTATTATGTTGTAAGATTATATTTATTGTCCATATAGAAAGAAGATAAGTAATATTGTGTAAATATATAATAATAATAAACTAAATTTGTTTTCAAGAAAATTGGACAAGTGTTATATATTAATTTATAATGTTAGTACATTAATTAATTAAATTGTCATTTTCAATTGTATTGTAATGATTGCAAAATAAGAATTGGACAAGTGTTATATGTTAATTTATAATGTTAGTACATTAATGAAGTAAATGGTCATTTTCAATTGTACTATAATGATTACAAAATAAGAATTGAACCAATAATATATTAGATAAATAAATTTAAAAGATATAAAAATTAAATTAATTAATTAAATTGTCATTTTCAATTGAAATGCAATAATTACAAAATAAGAATTGAACCGATAATATATTAGATAAATAAATTTAAGAAAATATAAAGAATAAATTATAAAATTTAACATTAGCAAATATAAAAAATAATTTAAATCAAAGTTAATTAATATAAAGTCAATGATTTTCTAATTACATAATAACCTGGAGAGCAGGGATAATAACATCAATTAAATTAAAAAGTGAAATGATCAAGAGATTAGAGAAAATCCGCATAAAGTTTATTAAAGAAAAGCACAAAGAATATGTTTAATATTCATAAAGTAAAAAAAATGAAATTATATATAAACAAAGATTTGTGCATTCAAAACTAATATTTATTAAGTAAAAATACAATTAATTATAACATTTTCTATTTATGAATATTAAAAAGTAAACAATGCAATGATTTCTGTGATCAAAATTGACAATAATTATTTAGTAGAAATGTTAGTAATTATAACATTTTTCAATTATGAATATTATTTATAAATAATGATTTTTGTGTTCAAAATAATTTATTTATAAAAAAATGGATTATCTTATCAGGAATATGGTGTTTAAACAATGATTTATGTGTTCAAAATAATTTACTGTTTATGCATTTTCACTTATGGGCAAAGATGAAACAATTGTATTGTGGAGATTGATTTTATGACAATTATAAAAAAAGAATATAAAAACTAATTGTTTATAATTATTTATTCCAATTATTTTTAATATTCTCTTTTTTATAATTGTTTATTTGGAATGTTAAAGGACTACCATAAAATCAATCTAGAGAGTACACTTGTCTCATCTTCCTCCATAGATGAAAAATAATAGGCTGTCGTCCACCCCAAATCTGAAATAAAAACGTCCTTTTTATTATATTCCATTCTTCTAGCTATGTGCCATGAAGTGTTGGTTATCCATTCATTAACTATGAGTTATCCATGCATCACTACAAACTTAACTCATGTAGCCTAAGCATAGATAACTCTTTTAATTAAAAAAATATGAGGAATAAAAAAAAATCCAAATTGTCTTCCATTCTATAACTATCTCTCAACCATTTGATCCTGATCCAATGACAAACTAGGATCAAACTATATAAATATGCTAGTTATATATATAAAAAAATGAAAAAAAAAAAACTAAAAGACAAAAGTAATCAATATTTTTTTTAAACATCCTTTCATATATTAAACATTACATGATTACAAATAATGTAATCAATTGATAAATACATAAAACTTTACTAAGTAATCGATAGATAAACAAATTTTATCAAGATGACAAGAATTTCCATTTCCCTCGAACTCCAACAAAAAAAAGCATTAAGCAAGAATGTAGAAGCATATGCCAAACTCATATCTTCAATGTTAATACCTATTCTAGCAAAGTCTGTACTATATTCTAGAGATTGCACAGAGAAAAACACAGTTCCTATTCCCCACTTCATCCAAACCAGAAGTTGGAGAACACCATAAATCGATCTCCCAAAATCCTTTAGATGTCCTCTTGTCCCTAATATGATGCATCCAATCTCCAACACCGAAATTACACTACTTCCTGCCAAAACGAGCAACAGCATACAAACCATCCCATTCTTTGATATCCATATTAACATCAAACGAATTGTCCGAACACTAATTCCATAAACCAAACGTCCATCCCGACTACCATCCCAAGGCGGAACAATATTCTTCTTATAAAGATACGCTATATTAATAAAAAACTGCAAACAAAGGATGCCCAGATCTATACCAATAGCTACCATGATCACATCCACAACAATTTTAGAGGGTGGTGGAGTTTCCGGTGCATACC
>LPNX011136854.1:7500-16560 GCA_001517045.1 Pseudotsuga menziesii | reverse complement strand
GCACAATATGTAATCCATGCACGTTAATTAATTAAACAGATGCTTTAATTTTAATTAAAACACAAAATCCCTCGCCGTTTCTGCTTCTCTATTCAGTATTTTAGAGTGTTTCTTAGCGAAACAAAATTAATGTTAGATGCATTCGAATGCCCGAGTTTAAAAATTAAGAGAAAAAAAACAGTATACACATGGATGGTTGCATAAAATAATATCCAGCCTGCTATATTCACAAATTGGCCTGAAGCCAAGATAAGGAAACAAGGGAAAAAACAACACAGTATTCCCAATGCATTAAAATACCCTGTAAAACCGCTACTCAGATATTAAAAGATCCTATAGAGTTCGAACATAAAGAAAATCGGCTAGTTAAGATCGGATTCCGAAGCGAATACTACCAGAATTACAGCCAATCTCTAGGGCCTCCAAGAAAGAAACGATATCTGCAAAACATGCTAAGAAAAGCAAGAGTTCTAGCCCGAAGCAATTGGAAACGTGTCTGGATTGTTTCTCTATGGTTGTTAATCTGTGTTGGAATTTTCCTTTGGAAATTTTTTCAGTACCGGCAAAGGTCCGGGTTTGATGTCATGGGATATTGTGTGTGTACTGCGAAAGGCGCTGCAGAAACTTTAAAGTTTAATATGGCGCTCATTAGTTTCCCAGTCTGCAGAAACACCATTACATGGCTTCGTTCCACCTGGCTCAGCTCCGTCGTTCCTTTCAACGACAATATTAATTTCCATAAGGTAAAATGAAATGATTTGACGTGAATTTGAGGCCAAATTACTATTTTGTTCTGACAAATTGAAATTGTTTGCGTTGTTTCAGTGGTTGGAGTAATTCTCCATGGAGGAACTCACCTTGGCTGCGACTTTCCAAGAATTGTGAAGGCAGATCATTACACATTTCAGCAGACAATAGCAATGGACTTCCACTGGAAGCAACCTTCCTACACAGACATCATCTTGACAACAGAACTCATATCCGGAATTTCCATGTTTTTTCTGATGGCTATAGCCTTTTTATTGGCCACTCGTATATCTAGACCGAATCTTCTCACTTTGCCATGGCCTCTACACAGACTAACAGGATTTAATGCATTCTGGTATTTGCACCATTTGTTCGTTATGGTCTATATTCTTCTCATTATCCACTCGATTTTTCTCTTCCTTGCACACGATTGGATCCAGAAAATGGTACAACAATCTAAATTTCTGTCGGATTTCTTTAAAATTTCATGATCCTGAAGCTTCCCAATTCTCAAGAATGAACATTATTTGAATTTAATGCTTACTGAAACCCTTTTATTGTCGAACATAAATTTGCAGACGTGGATATACCTTGCCTTTCCCGTGATGCTTTACAGAGGGGAACGAACCTTACGTGCTTTTAGGGCAAGTCGATACAAAGTAAAGATATTAAAGGTATGAAGACAGCTTTAATCTTCCGCAAGTTATTTTTGTTTCCATTATGACTATAAACTCTGACTTCTTCACGATGGTGATATTTCAGGCAACGGCTTATCCTGGAGATGTGCTGGCCCTTCACATGACCCAGCCGCGGGGATTCCATTACAAAAGCGGAATGTACATTTACATTCAATGTCCAGAAATTTCTCCATTCGAATGGTAAATAAATGGCATTTTATATTTAGAAATATTGTTGTGAGGCCAACTTTGATCTTTAAATATCTTAGGCCCGAGGTTGAATTGGAGCTTTAAAATCTGCTAAATGTGGCTTTGAACAGTTTAATTTTTTGACAGGCACCCGTTTTCTTTGACATCTGCGCCTGGAGATGATTATCTGAGCGTGCACATTAGAAATTTGGGAGATTGGACTCAAGACATAAGGAGCTTATTCCAGAAGGCAAGCTCAAGATTGTACAGCATAAAAGATTTCAAGAAATGAAACCTGACAGCTATCTCCACTGACATTTATTTGCCATTTGCAGGCTTTAAACGTGGCAGGGAAGGATGGCCCATGCGATTCTTCCTGAGACCTTGCCATCTTACCAAGGTTTGCAAGCAAGCTCTCTAGTGTACTTTTGAAATGTCGGATATCTGTAAAAAGCCGATGCCACCGGAATTTGAAGAGTTGAAAATCTGGAGCGGTTTTGTATGAATTTGACAGGTTCTCCAAAATATACATCGACGGTCCTTACGGTTCCGTGGCGCAAGATCACAGTAAATACGACGTGATGCTGTTGATCGGACTGGGCATCGGCGCTACTTCGTTTATCAGCATTCTTAAAGACATTGTTAACGATGAAAAGACATGTTGCAACCATGTAATTTGATTATTTAACCATTCTTCTCTCTTTTTTTTCTTGAGACCCGTAATTTTATTTTTAGTAAAATTATCCCTAAATGAACGAGTTTCCCGATTTGATTTGATTTCAATGCATACTGCCGAAGACGAAGAAGCTGGAAAAACCCGCAGGGCATCCCGAGCTTATTTTTACTGGGTTACGAGAGAACAAGGCTCATTTGCGTGGTTTAAAAGCATCATGAACAAAGTTGCAGAACTAGACAAGAAGGTAAGAAGGCAAGAAAAGCCTGTAGATTTCCATTTGGCATTTAAAGTTTGGATTTTGACGGTTTTAAACTGTCATTTACCCCGTGAATGGTAAATGTAAACATCCAGTCTGTGATCGAAATGCACAATTATCTTACAAGCGTTTACGAAGAAAGAGATGCTCGGTCTGCCTTCATAACAATGGGGCAAGCTTTGCATCACGCCAAAAGGGGACTTGACATCGTCTCCGGAACGCCGGTACTCATTCCGTCTTTAGCTTTTTCGTGTGTATAAGTTTCCCCGCTTATTTTTGTTTCTCAGCGATCTAAAAATAAATATGTATTTCAGTTGAGAACTCATTTTGCAAGGCCTAACTGGTCCAAAGTGTTTTCAAGATTGGCAGCCATACAATCATCGTCCCAGGCGTTGCAGCTCCATCTGCAACCGTTCCTAAAGTGCCGAGTGCCATAAGCCACAGATCTGTTGAATCGGCATACTTGAAAAGTTGGAACAATGAGATGTCTGAATTCTTTGAATGAGCTGCCTAAATACTTTGTGAACCAGATTTCATGCCTTCCTTCTTGTCCTCAGCTCGATCTTCCAGACTCGACATCTCTACCTGTTCTAGGCTCGCCATTCTCTTCTGTTCCAGTAGACTCACATCTCCCAGAACTTCTGTACCCTTGCTGTATACAATGGCTTTTTCTTGCAGAATGTTTATTACCAACTTGCGGTCATGAAGCTAGTCGGCAACCCAGATAAGTCGTTCCCGTTAGATAACGTCGAATGGCTGTATAATAATAAAATAATAAAATATAATAAATGCTGATGTCATAGTAGCCATGTGTCAAGTGAAAACCAGATACCAAACTTCAAGGCTGACATCACTCTTGATTGACAAATTAGAAGTTGACAAAATATCAAATACAAATATTTTTATTAAAATTTAAAATATTTAAAAATTGGTATTTTTCATATTACAAAGTTAAACTTTGGAATATAGATTTAATGTTTTAAATATGCACCAATATGCACCAACTAATATCAAAAGTCAAAGGGGTTTGAATTCAAACGATTACAATATACCTGCTGAGGCAGGTATAATAATTGAAGGTATATAAAGAAAAAGCACATAGAACAAACTTAATGTTAATAAAGTAATGTTAATGTTAATAAAGTAAAATCTTAAGCGCAGAAAATATGCTCAAGGTTTATGTTAATAAGCGCAGAAAATATGTTAATAATGTTAAGCGCAGTAAAAGTAAAATCTTAAGCGCAGTAAAAGTAATGTTAATGTTAATAGAATAATTTAATGTTAATAAAGTAAAATCTTATGCGCAGAAAATATGCTCAAGGTTTATAAGGGTCAATTTGGTTTCTTCTCTAGTTTCGGTATAGTTAAAGGATTTTAATATTAATTAAAAATTAAAAAAATTGATTTATTTTAATTTTTACTGGTCAATATTAGATGGCATCGACGTCGAAATAAAGCGTAGTAGTTTAAATTCACCACCTGGTAAACGATGACCTTTGAAAAATAGTGACAAATCTGGTTTTGAGATTTGGTTTCATATTTGTGTGTAGAAGACACCATCCGTGTTTTCTGCCGTGCTTGACCACTCCTTTCTAAATTTTTTATAGTACTTTTTTTGATGATTGGATTGTAGTTTTTGACAACATTACAGAAGTCTTCCTTGACAGCAATAAATTTGGAGGAGGATATCTAGAGATCTTTTCAGGTTTTATTCTCTTATCAACAACTATCCCTAGATGATGCCAACCTAGAAGCCAGAATAAATAATTGGTGCAATAGATGGCTCTCAAGAGCCGGCAGACTAGTTTTGATCAAATCAGTTTTGGAAGCAATCCCGGTCTACTGGATAGCATTGGCATGGATTCCTAAATCAATCTTAAACAAATCCAGAAGAATCTGCTCAACTTTTCTATGGTCCAGGAAAAAAGATCAAAAGGATCTTCCTTGGGTAAAATGGTATCAAATTGCGAGACCAAAAGCATTGGGAGGTTGGGGTATAAAGAACACTTCTTTCTTTGCAAAATCTTTGGCAGCAAAACTAGGATGGAGACTCATTTCAACCCAGAGTCTGTGGATAGAAGTCATTACCCACAAATACATTTCCCCAACTCCGATTTTAGATTAGATCAGGGATATGGGATCCAAGAAACCTCCAAATGGATCCATTATCTGGAAATCCTTATGCAAATCTTTCTCACTTATATCAGAAGGATTGGTCTGGAAGGTAGGGGACGGTACAAAAGTCAGAATAGGGGTAGACCCTTGGCCAGGCAGCACCCAAAATCACATTCTTCCCCAACCTTTAATTCAACTTATTCATCAAAAGGGGTGCTACCATTTAAATCAAATTGCAGACCCTACTTCAACCAACATCTAGCATCAAGGCCGGAGGAAGAGTCAAGATATGGAGCTTCCAGAACAATGGGAAAACATTTGGGATCAGTACACTCTAGCATTGCAATCTTCTCACATCAGGATTACTAACAGAGAAGATGAGTTGATTTGGGAGAAAGCTCAACTTGGAAAATACACCCCAAAGATTGGCTATCAACAACTCTGTTCTCAACTCTTTTAAGAGAGTAAAAAATGGTGGTAGAAAGGGATTTGGAAGATAAAATGTCCTCTAAAGGAAAAAAAAATTACATGGTGCATCCTTGCAAATAAAATCCTAACATGGGAGCATCTTTAGAAAAGACAGATAGCATGTCCGGGATGGTGCAGCCTTTGCAAAGGTGCTAAGGAAAACTCAAATCATCTCTTCCTTCACTGTGCTTTTTCCAAATAGGTTTGGGAGCACTCCAAGTCTTTCACATATTCAAATTTCATTTGGAAAGGCAGCGCAGTTGAAGAGGCCTGGAAGGACTGGTCATCATCCCCCCAAACAACTCAAATAAAAGCCCTCCCACTTATCCACATTTGGGGCCTATGGTTGGCCAGAAACAAGGTCATTTTTTTCAAAAAAGCTAGCTCACCTAAAGAGGTAGCAAGGAGGGGCTTGGATATAATATTTTACTTCCCCCAAGCAAAGAACACACCCCCCCTAAGAATTGTTGTCCCTGAACAATTGAACAGAAACACCCCTTGGGCATTTTTTGATGGAGCCTCCCAAAACTTGACATGTGGAGGAGGTGCATGCTTATTTCTCAATCAAAACCACTATTTCCAAATATTCTTGGGGCTGGGAGCTGGAACCAACAACTACGCAGAGCTCATGACATTGAAACTTATCCATTGTTTTGCAATTGAAAGAAACTGCAGACAACTACAAGTCTTTGGTGATTCAATGGTGGTTATAAATTGGCTAAACAAGACTTAGAAATGTAGAATTGCTACACTAGATGCATTATATAAAGAGACAACCCGATCTCTCTCTTTCTTTGAAACAATCTCTTTCAATCATGTTTACAGGGAGCAAAATGTGGATGTGGACAAGCTCTCAAAGACATGACTGACATTGCAATGGGGTGAATGGAAAATTTTGGAAATAAAGGACTCAGAGGCCACAGAATATCCGCATAGGCCTTTTAAAAACCTGCCACACTAAAACGTTTTCAATTCGAAGTATATATTCTTTGACATTGCTAAGCACCAGCAGCAGACTTCACGCACAGGATGAAAACAATTCTCTTTTTTACCAGTCTATATTCAGCTCGGAGGATGGAACAGGTTTGTTCATGAAGTTGGCCTACATGGGCATTTTTCTGCCATCAAGACAATCAGTCTATTAAGACTAGTCTGGTCTTTTCAGATCCTGGAAGGGAGGAACATCTACATTAGAATAGATGTAATAACTTTTTGTAAATCTGCATATAGTAGGAACAGAACACATACTATATCTAGTATGTAACTTTTGATTAATAAAAATCAGCTTTTTTTCTTTCGGAAAAAAAGGTATAAATTGAAGATTTAACTTGGCTTTGGTTCTATATATTTCCTCAAGATAGTTCTAAGGAGAAAAGGAATAGAGGTGAGGAATAAGTAGTTATTAAGTGGTCTTTAAGTAATATCCCTAGATAATGTAGTTGCAAGTTTGGGAAGAGTTTACTCCAATCATTGCATTTTCCATCATTTTCTTTCTTTCCATTGAGCTTCCTTTCTAGTGTTTATTGCTTCAATCTATGAGAAGATTGACCTTCATTGCTTTCAAAGTGTCATTTTCAATGCTTATGTATATTTATGGATTGGCAAGTTCTTGATAGAAGTGCTTATTCCATGACTCATGTTGAAGAGCAAGGCCTAACAAAACATGAGAGATTTACATTAGCTTTAAGTTTCAAACTTAGGAATATAATCTACTTGAATCAACTCATAACCTGCTATAGATGTCCAAACTAACCTCAAGAACATACATCATTAGTGATGTTACTTAAGCCTACCCTATCCTACTAAAGGAGCTAATGGAAAAATGACTATATATGTCTAATTTATAGAACATAATCGAATGCTCTTATGAGGTTGAAAATGGTTTAATAAAGTGGTGAGAAGTTTCTCTTGATGCAAAGCATGTAAAAATATTTGTTGAATTTAATAATACACATTGATATGAGATGTCACTAGGACTACATGTACATGAGCATGGAAAGAACTCATAAATTAGTTGTAGAAGAGGACGTTGTTGAATTTAATAATGCACATTGATATGAGATGTCACTAGGAGTACATGTACATGTGCATGGAAATAACTCATAAATTAGTTGTAGAAGAGGACGTTGTTAAATTTAATAATACACGTTGATATGAGATGTCACTAGGAGTACATGTACATGTTCATGGAAATAACTCATAAATTAGTTGTAGATGAGGACACATGTCGAGGAAGGTATCCTATTGTTGTTGTCAAAGTTCCTTCCACAAAAGGTCTTGACTTGTATTATGTCAACGCCAACTCAAGAAGGCATAGTTGTGTCATTGTGGATGTCACTATGGGACCTACTTGAATATGGTATGATAGATTAAGATCATTTATCTTTTATGGTGATTATATGATGATATCTCATGTCAACTATTAAATACAATACAACAAATTTACAAAATAAATGTTGTTGGTGGTTTGCTAATGTTGGTTCTTTGGAATCTTTGAATACATGTCAACTTTCTTTCCACTTTCATTTAAAAGGGACAAACTACTGGTTAACCTCTTTGAGGAAACATAGTTTATGTATTTTTAGAGCTATGTAACATAGCTCTAAAACTACCAACAAATCTAGGGCCCCATGAAATTGAATGTTGTGGAGTGCATAACCTTGAGGAAAAACAATAGACGAAGGCAAATAATTTGAGCTTGTAGAGTATTTGAGTGTCCAATTGAGCATCCAAAATCCGGTGGCCCATCCACCAAAGTACCCATATCTTTAAACCATCCCCAAAATACTACATGTACATAATTGAGAGTCAATGATACAACAAACAAGGTTACTTTAATCCCAAGCATAAACAAAGATCCATCATGTTATTGGGTGGAAGATCATCATGGGGTTGGATCCCAACCTATACCAATAATAATTCACAAAAAAATACTACTCCCTTTTCCACTTCATCATATCTACTTTTTCTTCTTGTTTTTTTCTCTTTCGGTGTTTTATTGCACCTTTTGGGGCAATTGCTAGTATATACATGTACATACAGACACTTGGTCTCCTACGCTTACCCTACAAACAATGATTTCAAATCCAATGAAAAATATTATGAGCAAAGAGTCGTAGGTTAAAAACTTAATGGATCTTGAAAGTCAACACGCTCACCCACCTATTCTTATTATTCCTAATTGTTCTTCCCTACAGATGTTAAGGTTATATTATGATCTTTTCAAAATATGTTTACCATTTTATGTGGATTACCTTTAAAAATAATTACTTCCCAGACTTCGGTGAAAATGAATAAGAATGACCTGAGAAAACCAATTTGTGCAATAAACACATTGAGATCCAACTTATGATTTGCTCATATCGAACCAAAATTATGCATGGGAACTCTATGAAATTAACAAAAGAAACATTCGGATTTGGAAATGTAACTCTTATATCCTATCCAGCCTCATTAGGATGTAGAAAACAAATGAATGGAACTTAATTGTAGAATTTTGTCCCAACGATGTGTTATTAATGGTTTTCTTCTGAATTCAATTGAAAATACTTGTGAGTAATTGAAGAAATATTACTTGAAATAAATATTTTGTTTAAAAGTTAGAAAATTACCCCAAGTGTTGAATAATCAATTAGATTTGAATGGGATATCTAAATAATTGGTTCCATGGGGCAAAGGATTAAAGTTCAACTGGTGTGTTTTTTTCGTATGTGGATCCTCGAAGAAAATAATTTAAAGATTAGATTAAGCACATCCTTGAATATTACACTATGGTGGTTTACCTATAGTCCTGGGTTATTATTGTAATGTGAGGGTTTGATATTGTTGTTGTAGTATTATTTGTTACATCTTTCCTTCAATTATTTGAGCTTGTCCTCATTTCTTAAATCTGGAATTCAATTTTCTTGAAGTATTTTGTTGGTGATGTTGTA
>LPNX011136854.1:0-2500 GCA_001517045.1 Pseudotsuga menziesii | reverse complement strand
AAGGGCCTGAATTCTCCTGGTATGTGTCCAGACCGTGGTTTTAATCCACGATTTCTGCTTGCTGTTGATTTTCACCCATGATTTGGGTTGCTGTCTTTCTTCCGTGACGGTTGGATGCTGCTGAGTCGTTTTCATGTTGTGAGCCGTGCTCACTACCTGTGTTTTGGGGCTGTGTCTTCCCCATGTGTTTTGCTGGCTATGGGTTCCAATTTCGTTTTGGACCACTGGAGATTGCCAATCCGTTGGATGTGTTTTCCTCTGTCCACTTTGAGAGCTGGCCTCTCCTCTGTTCATGGGCTGTGTGATGTTGCCCAACCGTTCCATTGAGGAATTGTGAGTGTTTTTGGTTGAATTCCCCTGTTTGGAACCCGTGGAATGCTGTTATCATTTCATTGTGTGTTGTGGCTGCTGAGGTACCCTGGTTTGGGTTGCAGCTGAGTTGTTTTGGACACGTTAGGGCCAAAACCAACTCCGAGTTTCCTTGTAGGTTGGAGCTGTGTCTCACCTTTCGGTTGGGGATCATTCCCGGTTGTTTACTTCTTCACAGGGCTGTGAAGGGATTGTTTTGCTGCTGGTATGTAGTGGTTGTCCCCTTGGGACGTGCTGGCTTGGCCAATATGTGAAGGCCTGTTAAACCCAGCGGTATTTGGTTTGGCTGTTTTGTGTCCCCTTGGCTATGAGTAAGCCTACAATTGACCCTTATTCCGGAGGAACCATGCCCAGCTCGGGGGTGGCAGCGTTGCTGAGAGATTGATGAGCACGCTGGCCTATGGTTGGGTGGAACGTTGCAGTGACGTAGCTGGTTGCGGGTGAATTCTTCATCAAAATATAAGTACTGCTGGTTACTTCATCTCTATAATTTATATTGATGTTAAATGCTGGAATGTCTATGTTTGCTTCCGCTGATTGTTTGAAGGACTATGCATCCTTGTATGATGAATTATGCCTGTTGTTTAGGCTTTTAATTTCAGCATTGATATCCTCTGGTTTATGTTCATGGGCTGTTTTCCCGGTTGTGTTGATGTGTTGGTCGCGTCCTCTTCACCGGTTGAGGGATGGGGACGTGACAATCATCATCATCATCAACATGATCATCATCATCACCATCAACATCATGAATATCATCATCGCCATCGTCGTCGTCATCATCATCATCATCATCATCATCATCAACATCATCCTCATCATCCTCATCATCATCATCATCATCATCACCTTCCTCATTGATCCGGTGGATTATTCATCTTCAAAAATTATACTGATCCAATATGGTACAATGGTTATTAATCTATGGTTCAAAGAACATAACATATGTTTTTAACTCATATGCTAAACATCGCACAGTTATAGCCCGTGCAGCTTGCGCACCATCAAGTGGAACATCGCCTGGTTCGTGAAAATCCCACGCAGTCACGTATGCCACGACGTTTGTGGATGCTGCGACATTATGGAGCTAGTAATATGCTGCGACGTTTGAGGATGCTGCGATGTTTGTGGATGCTGTGACGTTGTGGAGCTTAGTTATATGTTGCGACGATTGAGGATGCTGCGACGTTGTGGAGCTTAGTTATATGCTGCGACATTTGTGGCAAAGCCCGCGCAGTTAAAATGGTAACATTCACTTAACTGTTGTGAATTGGTTGTGTGGTTAGTTATAGCAATCCGATGTAACATTTGGCGGGTTGTTTTTGGTGCGCGGTTTAGTTGTAACATTTGTTGTAACATAATGTGACACTATGGTATGGTGCAACATATGTGCGTGGCAGTCATTGCAACGTGTTGTGAGTCAACATATGTGCGTGGAGTTGGTTGCAACGTTTGGATAACGGGTAAATGTGTAACGTTCCATATTGTTCCGTTTTTCATATGACTTGGAATATAGCATATGAACAGCTTGTTGCAACGTTTCGGGGATATGGAACGTCGTGGTAACATAACGCTTGTGCAATGATTTGGCGGGATTGCATGGTTCAGTTTTAGCATATGGTTGTAACGATAATAAAGAAGATAACAACTGTGATGATAAAGAAAGGAGTCAAACCCGTTACTTATCGGCCACTGAACTCTTAAATAGAGGATTCTGGCCACATTAAGAGGGGGAGATTCCAATTGTTTAGAGCACTGAGCATCGTTTCTCGGTCATGAGAAGCTTGGAGAGTTTTGCTGTGAAATGTCCAGATGCTGTTTCTTTTTGGAAGTCGACCATTCTCTGTTATAATTGGTTTTCTTTGCCTTTCGAAGGCCACTTTGTAATTTTCAAGAGAGGTCTTGAAGACTTTCTGCCAAGCACTTTGGTTTACAGTTCCTGAAGCTGATGTTTCAGAGATTCCAGAACCATTTTGTACCATTTTAAAACTATTAATTCGATCGGTACCCATTGGAGAGGGACTTGGAGACGTAGCTGTTATAGCGGATTTCACCACACTAGGTGAATCACACATTGTATGGCCTTCCCTTGTCCCGCTGCAGACTCATTACCCCCTTTGGACCACTTTATATC
>LPNX011136845.1:123376-185213 GCA_001517045.1 Pseudotsuga menziesii | reverse complement strand
GCTTGATTCCCTTTTTACCGGGAGGGGATTTTCCCCCGAGTGTCGATATCCTACACATGTATCCTTGCATTGAGCATAGGTATGTTCCACTACTTGGAATTAGTTTGTATGCCCTAAATGACACTCGTCTCCTCCTAGTTTGTAACTATAAAGCTAGTTTATTCTTTTTTCAAGCTTTTCAAATAACTGAAAAAGACCAAAAAAATCAAAAAACCAAAAAGCCGGACAAGAAAAGATATTATCTTTGGCAGCTGTCGAGTTTTGTTGCCTTCGAACAGAGCACTGTATATCACATCCATTGGTTGGGTTATAGTTTGACTTTAGGAGCTGTACTCGTTTATCTAAGTTTTATCTCCACCGACTGGTTATGCTTCCAGTCCCTATGGAGCCTCTATTGATGCCTCCTGCGTCATAGAGATGTCCCAGTTTGTATATCGAGTCTATGCTGCCTTCATTCAGTCACCATACACCCTTATGCTCTTGTTCGAAGGAAGTTGAAACCTGAGTCGGCCATTCCTCAGTTATCTTGACTTTGTATGTCGGCCATTCCCGGTACAGTTACTGGTTCGTGCACCTTATGATCGAGTTCTTCCATATTATACAGCTTTGCTGAGTACCTCGTGTTGGATGATGGGGGATGCCCTAATGCCCTCCTTCCAGCGGATTTCATCCCATCGACTTTAGATCATTTATTCTAGGATTGGAGTCTAGAGTCATTTCGAGTGCCTTGAGACTTGCAGTCATCAGTGGCAGGTTCTCTCGCCATCGACAGTTGGGAATACATCAATGTCCCCTGATCGATGGATTCTCTCAAGTGTTTGACCTCAACACACTTATTCACACTTGTTAGTTTGCACTCTAGTACCTTGATTCCCATTTTCATTATCGGTGGGTGATCTCGCGTCTGTTAACGTTATACATCAATGACCGGTAATCAGACGATGGACTACTATGTTCGACCTCGACACCTCTATTCGCATATTAGGATATGTACTCGTAGCGGTGTGTGTAGAAGACCTTCCAGATTGGTGGCATCCACTATATGCTACCTCCTTGATCGTGCCAGTGTTGATGAGATTTCAGCTCTCGTGACTTGTTCCAGTATATGTCAGACATTTCCAGCCACTATGGAGATTTTGATCTGTTATATATCTCCAGCCTTTATGGAGATCATGGTCCTTTGTATATCTTCATCATGGAGATTCTGATCTATGTATATTGTACGTGGCGATGACCACATATGTGTTATCATGTTTCATGCCTATTCATGGCCATTGTACTCTTATGTATCCGGGACTGCTCTATGTATTTGCAGTTATATGCAGAGTTGTATTATGGTATTATGCTGATTGGGTGGCTGGTCTTCCATTTGGGTACCTTCATCACTTCACTTCTGGGATGGACTTATAATGTATTTCAGCCATCGTATAACCCCTCTGATCTCATACATTAGGGGGCATCTGTTATAGCGGATTTCACCACACTAAGTGAATCACACATTGTATGGCCTTCCCCTGTCCCGCTGCAGACTCATTAGCCCATATGGACCACTTTTTGCCTTTTGATGTATCCTTGACCATCCCTAAAAACATAAGAAAAGTGATATACGCGGATTTTTCCCCGATAACCGCGTACATACACGAATATTCCCTCTATAGTCGCGTACATTAGGATGTGTACATAATCCAAAACCTTTTGGAACGTTCCTTGACTTGGATCCGACTCATATGACTCCTGGCCTTCCATATGCCTTGAGATCGCACGGATTTGACCTTTCAGTATCCCTTTGAAAAGCTATATAAGGAACCCTTGAGACATTGAAAGCATAAGAGAGAATTGAGAGTAACGGAACTATAGTCCATTGTTGCCAGAACTTATGCTTGAGTCTACATCCCTTTGTCCCTTGGAGCACTGTTGTGTTCTTCCCAAGCTTGCCTTTTGCTAGTAAGCTTGCTATCGAAGTGATGGAGGATTGAGGTGGTGGAGGCCCAAGTGGGGGATTTAGTTTCTCCAATTCGCAGACGTGCCATCAGAGGTTGTCACTTGTAATCTCTGATTCATATTAATAGAAATATCTTTTCCTGTCCAGTAATGTGTATTTGAATGAATATTGTATCCATTGGAATATGTCAAATGCTTTTACATTATTGATTATATATGCTAGAATAGATCTAACACCATGAAATATAGTATGCTTGTATTGTTTACTTGTTGTTGAGGACGTGCTATAACAATTCAAGCTGAAGATTGGAAAGCTCAACGGGGATCTACTTCAATCGTCTGGAATAAGGTACGAGGTTCGATCCTTTAGTGTTAGACATTTTATTTCTATTGCATATTGGGAAATATTGATTTCTAGAGTCTAGCTGTCTGTTGTGGTACCCCAAGCCATAGGAATTTCTCTCCGTAACAAGAGGTTCCAAAACAGGTAAACTCAAATAAGTTAGCAAATTGTTTGAAGCAAACCACTTGTTTTTACAAATCTTTTGCCATGCATTGACTACAGCTTCAATTGAATTGCACATAGCCTCCCATGTCTCAATGCAAACTTCAATCTTATTTAGCTCTAACTTGTCTAAAATTCGCAAGCCATCAGGTCCTTCCTTAATATGCTTTTGCCAACCTCTTACTTGCTATAAACCGGTGCATGCTACTCTCATCCGATAATGGTTATCCTCAAGAGTTTTAGAATGCTTGATAAAATTCTCATACAGGCCTTGCATCTCATCAAAACAACTATACAAATCTATCACATTATGTTTTAAAATCCCCAGGTCTCACATCGAGAAAAGAACAACCTTTTGAGGCCAAATGGACATGTTTCAATTCTTGATTGACAAGAATGATTTTTTCTACTTGTTGCTGATTAACAACCTCTACATTCTGAAGCTGATGCTTCTGTTCTTCAACTTTCAATTTTTGCAAACTCACGTTTCACCTTCTCCAATTCTTTGTATTTTTCACCAAGAGACAAACTTAATTGTGAAACAAATTGAAAATTAGCTACACCAAAAACTCCCATGGCAGTTGTCGTGTCCACTACCCCTTGTTGCATATCACTTGCCTCTACCTTCCATATGACTTCACCAATAGCAGGAACATTTATGCCTAAACTTTGTATGGCTCTCTTGGATACCCTTTTAACCACATCTTTATACTTTTTACTCCAATAATATTTGCCAAAGGATACAATTGCATCTTCTCCAAAATCTTCCATAACTTCAGAAGATGAAATGCTTTGCTGGAGGATGCTAACCAAAGGATCACTTTGCGTTTGATTGAAAGGAATACCTACGCTAAGAGGGAGAATATTCATACGACAAGAAACATAGGTAAAAGCGAGTGATGTAAAAGAATCACATATAGAAGGAATAGTCATATAGACAGAAGGAATGTCATCCTGGCATGTAGTGATAAGCTAAGATGATGAAAAAGAAGAAGCAGAACTATGAATAGCCAAGTCAATTGAACAAGTGAACATGCTAATAGTAGCTGCCATTATTGATGACAAATTTTCCTCAAAAAAACAATGCTAGAAAGATGATGTACCTAAAATACTGGAAAACCTTTGGATATTGGGGATAGATGACACAACGGTAATCATAAAAGCCTCAACGTCTTCTTCCATGTTCGCATCATGTATCTCTATCTGAGCTGACGATAAACAAATAACATTTTGCATAGAAGATTATTGTACAACCGTATTTGACATCGAACATTCTTGGACAAGCTTCTCCTCCTTCTTGCGAATTGACAACGAAGAAATTAGATTTTCATTTGTCCATGCTTTTGGCAGTTGAGCCTGTTCAGAAACTGCTACAGTCTTCAGCCTTTTAGGATTTACTTCAGTTAACTCTGTCTCAGATTGTAATTGAGACCCGAATTTTTCAAAATTTCTTTTGAGTTATGCTCTTTTCTCCGACATATCTTCGATTGCTGTAAGAGAGGGGCTCAATGGGCCTTCAAGAACACCTGTCACTTTATTGTCAGATTGAGCACCAACAACAGCAGCAGACCTTTTTGTATGTTCTCTCGCTTCTTGTTCTCAAATAGGTACGGTTCCAAACACAATTTTTCAAAATTTCTTTTGAGTTCAACCCCTTTCTCCAGCATATCTTCCATTCTGCAAAGAGAGGGCTAGATGGGCCTTGAAGGTCACCTTTTCCCTTGTCCTTAGGTCGAGTAGCAATAGCAGCAGCAGACCTTGCTAAATATTCTCTTGCTTCTTGTTCTATCTTCTCCTTGTCAAAATCTTGTTTTAGTTCCAATTTATTTGCTCTTTCTAGCAGAATTCTTCTCTTAAGATCCTTTTCATGTGCGTACTGATGCGAATTTGTCCCTGGATCACAGATTTTACAAATCACCTCCTAAAAAGTGGAAGCTCCTCGCATCATGGAATCATCGGGCTCATTTTCATGAACATATTGAAATTTGGCATGATCGTGAGCAAATAGATTATGCAAAAACCACACTGGATCATGCATTCTTTTGAATAGATATCCCAAGCTCATAACAAAAATATCCTTTCCCAACAAACACACATGACCAACATTCTGTATCGTTAGATTTCCAAGATTCACAGGAAATTTAGGCCATGCCTTCTTCTTATGTTTGGTCAACTTGGAAAAATCCCCATCAATCACAGTCTGATAGGCAAATTCTTGAAGCACCATTTGATCTGGAACAATTTTTGGAAGCAAGTGCACTATATTGCTGCCCCAAATCCTTATGTAAGAGAAATATTCTCCTACATACTAGTCGCCATACTCAGAAATGAGTTCCCTATCTTTTTCAGAAAATGCAGGAGCATCAACTTTAAAATTTTTATAGTACATTGACCCGAGAAATAGGTCACAGAGCTCATAAACATGAGGTATGAAATTGCCATCCCACATATCAACGCAATATATATGAACAGGTGGACATTTCTCCTTCCAATCCCAATTTAGCTTCGGGAAACAAGAACACACACAGAATGCATCCATAATGAACCTTGACATGCAGAAACATGGTTTCCGGTTGTCCGGGGTTCTCTGATATTTTTCAATTCCCCCCTGCAAATTGCAAAACAGAATTTGTGCCAAGTAGAACGAATCACCTGTAAGCAAAACATGGTTCTCCATAGGGACCCATTTATTTTTTAATAAGGAACAGTTAGGTAAGCCATATAACTTGCAAAACATGGCCGCCAGCAAGGAGAAAGCGGCTCTCTGAACCAAGAAACTGGATATGCCAAAAGTGAAACAGGAATCACTAGTGTTGGGTCTTCTAGCCAACATTTCACCACTTGGTCGTAATTTGATTTGGAATGGAATTCATCGAAAAATTTCACCGAGAAAAATTGCTTCGGAGTTTTCAAACCATAAGCCCTAGCAAACACTTCTGGACCAAACGAAGCAATATAGACATTCTCAATATCATTGAACATTCGTTGGTTAAGGTCAACATGATCCAATGCTCACTTAACATGGTCCGTGTAAGGCATAAAAGGAGGTCTCGCCGTAATGCAATGGAGCTAAGAATTGTTGTATATTCATGTAAAAATTTTGGTCATTAGCAACAGAGGAAAAATCATCACTGTCAAAAATAGAATAAATTCTGGACCAGTCCACATATGAGGACTCAGATACATACCCACTCATTTTAGTGAAAACACCAACATTGGGATCTTTGACTTTCTACTCTTGAAGAGTCATTTTAGGTCTGCTATTCCTGGTCGTAGCAGATACCTTCTCTGATTTAATTTTAACAACCATGTCTAAAAACGACTGAGAGTAAAAAGTTACAAGACAAAAAACGGTTACCAAGTAAAAACTTACAGGACAAAATCACGAGTCTACACGATCAGACATAGGAAATCCATCGTAAAAAACTCTACCCAGACTGAAATATCTTAAATTTCAATTCTTTAAAAAGCCATCTACAAGGGCAAAATAATCTTGACCATATATTTTTACGGATCAATGGATAGTTCAACCAAACAACAAACATTTACATTTCTGATTTTTAGGTTATTTCACTTTTCCGCTATTTTTAATATCATGTTCTTTTCTTTAATATTCACTTAACCACACTATCCATTTTTTGTTTTTTATATTTATTGTATGGAAATTAAAGTTTAAATTACATAATGCTTAAATAGGATACATATTACTTGTTGACTGCCATGCTAATGCCTTTCACTTGTCCCATACATTTCCAAATTCATAAATTTCCTATCATGATATTTATATGTCAAAAATAAGAAATTTAGACAAATCGCAAATCAGGAAACAACCATTCAGTAAAAAACCATGTGGGATCTCCGCTTACCGATATGGAAAATAAGAAAAGTATAAAATCAGACAAATGAACGTTATTAAAATATAAAATGATATCCTCCGTTTTTGATATCCGAAATATAGGAAATCGGAAATCGAGAAGCCATGAAATTATTTGAAAAAAAACCTAACTCCGATACCCAATTCCCCAATCTTCCGATTTCAATTTAGGGTTTCCGAATTCGGAAATCTCAAAGTTGGTTGTACGGAAGACCAAATTCATAAATGTGCTATCATAATATTCATACGGTGAAAATAAAAATGAACGTTGCTGCTTATGCTTTTAATATACAACAATGTACAATACATTAATTACCTTCTTGTACTTGTGCTTAGTGTGTAGAAAACAAAAATTCTACAATCAGACAAATGAACATTATTAAAATATAAAACGATATTCCCCGTTTCCGATATCTGAAATATACGAAATCGGAAAAATCTTAGAGTTGAATTACGCTATACAACCCTATGGAAATGCATAATGTCGCAAATCCGAAACACACATATTGCGAAATTTAAATTCGCAAAATACGCTATTTTTAATGCAAAAAAATAAGAAATTTAGACAAATCCCAATTCATAAATGTCCTATCATAATATTTATATGTCAAAAATAGGAAATTTAGACAAATTGCAAATCAGGAAACAATCATTGAGTAAAAAACCATGTGGCATCTCCGCTTTCCGATATGGAAAAGAAAAAGTCTACAATCGTACAAATGAACGTTATTGAAATATATGGAATCGGAAAAAATATCAGATTTGAATTACGCTATACAACCCTATGGAAATGCATAATGTCGGAAATCCGAAAAACACATCTTGCGAAATTTAGATTCGACCATACATTGAAAACTTTAAATTTCAACTTTCAGTTTTTTTTTACTTAATAAAACTCAATTTTTTGAAATTTTAATACCAACACGTCAATTTTATTTACTCAAAATTTTTTAATCTAAAATTTCAATTTTAATATTATATCCGATTTTTCATATTACTTATTTTAACCATTAAAGATTTTAGTTTTAATAAGGTGGATATTTCGGAGTTCGGAATCATAAGTTTAATGGTTAAGATATTTCTTATAACCGATTTTCAATTTTTGATATTTCAGATAATGGAAACCGGAGACTCAAGTTTTCGATATTTCAGTATTAATATGCAGTCTCCCAATGTAAGTCACAAAGGTTGGGTTGCGGAAAGACAGAATATTTTTACCCTCTCGGTGTTTTTTTGCACCTCTTGGTGCAAATGCTAGTAGTAAACAATATCAAATAAGTCACATGATTAATCCATTGCTTCATCATAATAATTTTGAATAACCCCTGCATAGTTAAACAAAGGAAGTATCGCCAATGTTTCATCCTTTTACAATATAAACATCTATTATATTCTAAAAAGTCGAATCCCAAACGTTCTTCATGATATCGCGATCATGACAGAACATATGAGCTTCTTAGACAAGTTTAGAATTAAGATGAGAAGGCAGAAAAATACTTATGATGTGATGGATCCATAATTAACAATACTACTTTAAATATTTAGGTTGATGTAAATATGTTATGCGAGTTATATTTTTTTTTTATCATTTTTTTTCAAAATTTGGTGAAATTTCGAAAAGAATTGTAGGAATTACAAATATAACGTGGTATAATAAAGGTATCTAATATTTTTTTGAGTAAGCATTAATGTTTTCTATCGTTGTAACAAGGGTTGTTTGATGGGAATGTAGCATTTTTGGGACCCTTTAGGGCGTGCACAAGATCATATTGGATGGAGTTGAATGGAGGATCATGCTCACCTGCTGAGCTAAAAGAATCAACCTTCAAATCGTTGGTTACTTCTTTGAAAAAAACAAAGACATGAGCATCCATATTTGCTAAGCTTGCAGACATTCCCAAGGTCATTCTTCTATCCACATCAGCGAGATAGAAGGCACTAGCTATGTCATAACATGGATTGATTGGAAAATTTGTTGATATTTGGCCATCCTCGAGATCCATGGACATATGGCTACAGAAAAATTAGCAAGCACCCGATTAAGGGCTGAATGACACATTACTTATGTGGCAAGGTTTTCTCTGCTTTCCTAATTATGTTCAAAGAGGATAAGGACTTGATATTTAGGAGTGGTCCACACTTATTTAGTAATAGAGGAATGTATCTAAACAATTGGACAACATAATTTGATCTTGACTCTGATATCCCCTCAGTAGTTGCTATGTGGATAATATTGTCACATTTACCTCTTCGTTATTGGTAGCTCAATAGGTACTTCTACAATGGAGGTATCTAGCAATATAGAAGGGGCCGAGTGAAACTCTCTAAATAGCCTTATAATCGTGTCTTTTGCACTACTTTACGATTAATGGTATTAGAGAGTCCATGGTATTGTGTGTTTTGTGGTATTTCATGTCCCATGGTATTACCCTTGGTATTGACATAAAGTGATGTTATAAAAGAGTATATTGAGATTTGTATCATGAAATAATGGACACGAATGAGTCATATCTCTTGAGTGACAAGAGTGAGTTATATCTCTTGTTAGTGATAGAAGTGAGTCATATATTTTGTTGTTTTCCTTTTTAACTGGGAACGTGAGAATTAGGTCAACTTGAGAATCAAGTCCGGTGAGTCATATCATAATCTTGTCATTATAAGTGATGATTAACAAATATGCAATAAAAGACAACTACTTATTAGTTATCCACATTGGGGTTTCCAAGGAATCTCTTGTGTTTGCTTTTATCTATTTATGATTGCTTATTGGTGTGTTGAATTTATCTTGTCAGTAATTGTGAGTTAATTTAATTACTGGTTTAATTAAAAGATTGAAGTTGTAACCTTGTTCTGGTAAGCTGAGAAATTTCACATGGTATGAGGGTGGGTCTGAGGAAACCCCATACAAGATTGGAAAAAAAGAAAGAGCAATGTACTACCACGATATGAGCCGTATGGGAACCATACATTCGTATGACAACGGGCTTGTGGATCGGGCTCCGTGGATCATATTGAGTAGAGGATGAGTGTGATTTAACAACTAAAGTCCTAAACAACCACGAGTTCTCAATCTGCTGGATCGTGATAAGGCCGCCGGGAAGTCAATATGGAAAACTATATGTGCAGGTTTCGAAGGCTAAGAAATAGATCCAGACCATGTGCAGATAGAAGGAGGGGAACTGAAGTTGAGCAAGCAATATTTAGCATGTTGTAGAGCATTTAATGCGTCTACAGCAGGCTTGATGACCGTTAGATTTCGAGAAGCTCAATATCCAACGATCATCAAGCCTACTGCAGCCACATTAAATGCTCTGCAACATGCTAAATATTGTTTGTTTAGAAGCTAAGGCGCTTGAGACTGTCAAAGTGTGGCATTGTGGACACACGAAAGACTACGTGGGTGTTGGGCCGACAATAACATGGTAGTCAGGTGCATCCATGAAGTCGGCTAAAAAAAAATGATGTAGCAGATATAAAGAGGATTGGGCCTGTGGATAGCTGTGTGGGTGATAACAAAGTTTGTTGGGCATAGTGGGGCATTACGTGGATTGATGGCCCTAAAATAAGAGACCTCCCACAAGAATTTGTGGCGGGAGATGAGGTATAACGTCAAAAAGGACAACGTGGGACATAGGGAGGTGGATAAACAGGGGGCTCGAGCCAACCTCAAGTAGCAAAGAATGGGTAGCTGCAGGTAGCTACATGAGGGAAAGACGCTAGTAAGTTGCTAGTGAAGGAAAAAAAGTGGTTGGTAGCCGCTAGGTAGGGTATATCGTCGACTGAAGTGGACTTAACTACAAAAGGGATAATTGCAAGCTTTGGCCAGGTTGGAAGCAACAAGGAAGTCCTAGGGCAGCGAGAAAGACCCTAAATAGGGAGGGAAGAGTGCCCAGAAAGGATGTGCAGGCATTAAATTTTTACAGTTGCGTTTGTTAGTTTTTCTACATTAATTTAGTTAAGATCTTTATTTGAAAGAATAGTAAGCACAACAAGATATTCAAGATGTATAATATGTACAAGATATATATTTTTATCGAGGAAATTATAAAGGATAAAACCCTGCAAACTTTCTCAGAATAGTTTCGTCACCAAGACAATATCACAAGATGGAAAAACCCAATAACAATATGTCTCTAGGAACTCTCTATCCTAAAGCGCACATGGGAGAGTGTGATTGTGTGTATCAAATGAGGAGGGTGTCTCCCTATTACATCCTTTCATTGAGTGACTTAATCAACTTACTAGGTTGACCAAGTAACCTTTGGGGCTAACCTACCTAGAAATATACAAAGTGCATTTTACTTTATTTATTCTGGGGACTATTGCCTCGACTTATAACAAAGGTTGTACCTCAAGGAACATATACAATAATGACATCCAAAAAGGAGGGGAACACATCTCTAATGGAGGTACAACAATATACAATAATAATATACATCAGAATATCTTTTGAAGTTACAATTACAATGACACTCCCTATTAACTAGGAAGGTATTCTCTCGCCACAATAATCAACACATTTGGTCACGTCATCATCATTGGGTCATCATCGTTGCTACTGCCACAGTCCTCATCTTGTTCAATCTATCCATCATAGGAAGTTTCTACATAGCCAACCTATTTCATGCTGGGTATAGGCCTAGTCTTCATCTAGGTCTTCATAATATCCACAATCAAGCCATCGCGTAGATATAGTCCATGATCATTCATTACATTTTAAATACAATCACCTGCGTCTCCTACCGTCATCTCGTCGTATCCAGATCATCTCATTATCCTGCAGAAAACACACAAAGCACAACCCAGATGCATATCATAGACTACCTTCGTTCTACCAACATAGGAGCATGCCATGATCTTTCTCGTCACCAAGACAACCTGCATCTTCCACTATGCGAGAATCGCCTAGGAGCACACCAAGTGCATTACTTCTCTCTACGATCAACCTACATTCTACCAACATAGGATCATCCCAGGATCTTTCGTCACTAATACAACCTACATCTACCACTATGTGAGAACTTCCCAGGTGCGCACCAAGTGCCTTATGACCTCATCATCTCTAACATGGGAACACACACATACAAGGACTGATTACGATCGAACAATCTGCATATCACGCCAAGATATTTTTCGTTCCAGGTAAAACTCAAGGACTTATTGCATACTGGAGTGATAGGTAGCTTCCTATGCTACTGATCTTCTATGTATCCATCTAAATCCAATGTATACCAAGATCCTCCATCTTGATCTTTGTTGAAAAGTTCCTCTTGCACCCATATGTGAGCTTGTTTTCCTCTGTAGGATTCCATCTTCAACATTGTAGCAAATGTTGATATCTCCATCACTTTAGGTAACCTTCAAGCTCCTCATGTAACTATATGTGCTATCCCATGGGTGCCTTCTGAGCTCATACAAAGTCTTCTACGCACATGTGGTTCTTTGATTGATATTCACTTCTACTTCACTATAGAAGTGTTTCTGGTCAATGGAGTATGCCATAGTCTACTCCCTCTTTCTTAGAGAAACCACAAACCTTGCTTTGTATCCCTCGTTGATGCCATCTGTTGCATGCTTGATCTTGTAGATCCACATGGAAGACACTATAGACTTCCCTTCAAGTCTCAGAACCACATCCTATACATCATTCTCCATGATCAACTTATACTCTTTAATCATAGACTTCTCCTTCCATTTCTTCTCGGCTACTTATTCATAGCTGGAAGGATATGCATCAATCATGTCACTCAACAGTGCCACATAATTGGAGTGTGTCCAAGGCCTCTTACTTTTGTTGGACGTCTCGTCATACTTTTCTTCATCTTGAATAATCTCTCGTTCCCAAGATGGTCTTCATCTCTTGAGGTGGATCTATTAATCTCTTTAGATCATATCATGATTCTTATATTCTTCTGAAGCTTAGTCTTCTGCAATGGTGTCTCTGACCCTTAGAGCTTTAGGTTCCTCTTCATGTATGTTTGTTGGATTGAATCTTCCAGCTGAACTATTGTGACATGTTCTTCAGAACAAGTCTCATCCTTCTTTTCATGTAGGTGATTGTACACAATCTTTCTACAAGTCAAATTCAGTTGCATGATTAGAAACATCTCATTATTTCCAAAACATATTAATAGTGACAAATTCTATATGTCACACATTCATGCAACTATCTTAGCTAATGCTACAACATTCATCCATATCCCGTATACATACAGTAACTTTCTAAATGCCTTCCATCTCCATCATAACATTTATTAAGTAGCAATGGAATGTTGTACAATTCCATAGGTTACTTACCCAACACACGTAAGCCAACAAGATATTGTTCATAATACATCAACTGAATATAAACATGTGCACAACTAAACAATATCATTTAAGTAAGTAGATATATAAGAAATGGCAATTAAACACTTATCTTTGTTTGTTTGGTGGGTGGACTCCCTCTTGATCCTTATGTCCTTGTAAGAATAACTGGAGTCTTCATCATCTGATTCTGGGGACCTATGTCTGTATTACTCTGAGTGTCACTTCTTCATTTACAACTGCATTTATTCTTATCCAAATACTAAGATTGATAAGAGTATGATCTTCGTCTTCATTCGTAGAATTCCTCTGGTGTGAATTGTGAGAGCTTGATCTTCATTTGCTCCCATCTTCTCTTGCTATGAGACAATCTTCTTTTTGTGTGCATTCTTTCCATAGTCTGCTGAAAGAGATCATCTTCCTTCTCACACATATTACTTGAATGAATGAATCCCATGATCTTGGGAGGCCATTCAATGTGGTCATAACAATCTTCCACATTCTCTTTGACTGCTTCAAGAACCACTTATACTATGAAACGAGAACTCGACACACTTCTCGTTTTTCTCTCTCCTAATTTTAGTAGTTATTTTTACCTCCGTTTCAAAAAAGGTTGATAACAGTATCACACATTTTCATTTTGAGGCATTTTTTTGTGCCCTTGAATCATCTTTGTGGTTAAATGTTTTTAATTTCTATTTTCAAGTGTGTTTTTTAGAAATTTAACAAAATAAGATACATTTAGAAGCAAGTTATAATGAAAAACATATACATTTTGCAATTTTCTTTAAAATAAAACATTTTTATGGACACAATAAGATATTTTTATTGACAAAATTGTAAAAAAAACCAGAAAATGAAGACATCTAAAACCATTTTCAATGAATTTTCACAGTTTTTAAAAAAAAAATTGATATTATTTCATATTATTTTCCAAAAGGTGGCGATTCACATAAATTCAGAAAAACCATATCATATATTTGTAAATGACATATTAAAAACATTATATAGAGAATTTTTACTTCNTATATCTTATCAAAAAATTGTCAAATTTAACATTTTCTTCAAGAAATGAAACTAATCAACAATATCATGTAGGACAAATTCTTCATCTAAATTGGAATTTTATGGAGCTTGGATTTCTTCATGGACATTAATGTCGTCTTCCATTGGGTCTTTTATGTCACTCTTTTCAAATATCTTTTTTTGTATCTTAATTTTTTAACTACTCCATTATAAGTCAACATCTAACTATGGTTGCCTTTACTATTTTCATTTATTAAAACATATTCATAAAAATCATTGATGAAACTAAAAATATTAGATTTTTACATATAACTAAAATATATAAAAATATTAAAACACAAAACAAACAAAACAAAATAATGTTATAAACTAATATTTAAAAAAATTAAAAACAAAAATATAAAAATGATTTTCATTCAAATATAAATAAAGTAAACAAAACAAATTAAGTAAACAAACTAAAAATAAACAAATCAAAACAAATATTAAAAAAAACAAAAAAAACAAGCAAAACAAAAATAAACAAAACAAATAAAAAATAAAATAACAAATAACACACAATAAACAAAAAAACAATAAAAAAAACCAAATAAAACAAAATAAAAAACAAAAAACAAACAAATTATAAAACAAATAATAAATAAAATAAACAAAACAAAGAAAAAAAACAAAAACAAATAACACATAATAAATGAAAAAAAATTAAAAAAAACCAAATAAAATAAAATAAAAAACAAAAAACAAACAAATTATGGTAACAAAGGTAGTGTGTAAAAGGGGTAGGGAGGAGTGGCGCGATTCTGAGCCACCCCTCCCTACCCCTTTTACACGCCACCTTCGCCGCCACTCCACACTCCAAAGCTGCCACACCTTACCTCCGTCGCCACTCCACACTCCAACGTCGCCACACCTTACCTTCGCCACCACTCCACACTCCACCTCGCCACCACTCCACACTCCACCGCCCCGCTACTCCTTACCTCCGTCGTCGCTACACAATCCACCACCGCCACACCTTACCTTCGCACACCCTCCCACTTTACCCTTATACCTCCCCTCCACTCCGCGAACATATTATATGTTATATTATAACATATAATATAATATTATATATTATAATATATGTTATATTATATTATATAACATATTATATTATATGTTATCTAATATTAAGCAAACATATTATATGATATTATATGTTATCTAATATTAAGCGAACATATTATATGATATTATATGTTATCTAATATTAAGCGAACATATTATATGTTATATAATATAATATAACATATATTATAACATATAATATAATATTATATGTTATAATATATTATATTATATAACATGTAATACGTTCGTGGAGTGGAGGGGAGGTATAAGGGTAGAGTGGGGAGTAAGTAGACATAAGTAGGGATGTGTTTTTTTTATTAATTTTATTTATTTATTTGTTGAAGTTTGTTTTTTTATGTTTTATATTTTGGTTTTTTTTTTAAATACAAAATTTTTAATTTTTTTTCATAGAGTTTAAAAATATAAGTTTTAACATAAATTTCTTAGAAACATAGTTAAAATGTTATTTTTAAGTTTGTTTTTTTTAAATAAAAAAAATTACAATTTGTTATAAGTATTTCATAATTGTTATTTTATTTTATTTTATTTTTTCTTTTAAATGGGTTAAAATTATATTTTTTTCTACTAAAATTATATGAATTATTTGTTTTTTTAGGATTTAATATAGGATTTCATTACAAATGGTATTATAATTTATTTGATTTTTTATGTTAAGAGTAGTGAAATTATTTATGAATCTTTTTTGGTTTAATATTCAAGTTTCAAAAAAGTTGTAATTTATTTTTTGAAGAAAAAAATATTTTCCCAATTTAGGGGTTGATTTCAAAGTTTTGTAAACAACCGTATGTGATGTTTAGGCCATGGCTCTATTTTTTACCCCGAAAAAAAAACATGTACACTGGTATCAACACTTTTCTATTTGGGGGGCGTTTTTGGTGTTTTTTATGCAAAAAAACATCATTTTTAGGGCTAGAGTTCTCGTTCTTAGTATAAAGTTCTCATTTCATAGTTAAGTGGTTCAGGTTGTTCCTTTATTTGAGCAACCCTTGTGAAGTAGGACTGCATGGTCTCTGAGTTTTGTATCTTCACATTCTTCAACTCGTTTCTAAATGCCATCTCCTGATAGATGTTCTATCTTTCAAACAACTTCGTCAAAGCATCGAACACTTCCTTTGGTGTATTCAAGAATGACACGTGGGATGAGGTGATCCTTAATAGACTCTGCAATGATTCTCTTGTCCTTAACCAAGTTCTTCTTATGAGTAGCCTTATCCTCATCTCCCTCTAGCTCTAGAACTTCCTTACTGATATACTGATCTAGATAAGGGAGATCCTATACTTCCATGCTCAGAAGTTGTTAGCTACCCCAAGCTTATCATAAAGCTGGGTGTGATGGGTCGTTTTGAGGTGAGAACCTCAAATGGAAATAACAGAGATATAGATCTTACCAGTTTGAGGTGCCTGACATGGTTTCGAAGCTCCCTGATCTAGGGTTTGTTACAAAAACCCTAATTTTCAAAACATGGAATTTCAAACTTTTGATTGGACATGAATATGCACCTCTTCAAAATGAGTTGTCCAATGTACTCCTTTTCTGAAAACTGTGGTGGGAAGCCTCTGAAACTTGATGCCCTAGTTTATTCCTATAGTGCCCCGTAGTAAAAAATTGAAACTCTATAGAATGAGTAAATTATTCCATAGAAATATGTGCTCTCCTAGGGTGAGTTTTATGGTCTTCCTTTTTCAACTGATCGGTGGAGGGAAGTGCCCAGAACAAGAAGCCCTAGTTTTTCCAATTTCTTCTGTAGAATTATCTGATATTGATTCCATTGTATCTCTGAAATTCCTGCTAATCAAGGTTGAAAACTTTGGCCAAAGGTAGCTTGATCTGTCTTCTTTCCAACCCCACATGTTAGAGTAGAATTGGATTCTCCAAGTGTAACTTATGATAAGTTTCCCAAGGTAACTTGTTTGAGGATTGGTTCAACATAGCAAACTTGTACAGACTTCCACATGTCACAGTTTCATCTTTGGGGTCTGAAACTTGGACCACAAAAACTAAAGTCCATTTCCCATCCGTAACATCTTTCAAAATTTGGTTTGGACCTTCCTATACCGAGATATAGCAATTCTCCATAGGTCGCCTGTTTAAGACTAGATTCTGGAGGAGGCTGAAACTTTGATTTGGAGGAATCATATCTCCTAAAGTATAGTGAATCTGTGGCTAAAACTCATACGCAAACTATAAAAATATTTCTTATTTGTCCTATAGAAGTTTTAGCTCCCGAGCCTTCTCCAATCTCGAGTTATAGTGAAAGTCCAAATATGACTAGATTTTGTCTTCTAGGGTTTTCAAGCATAAAACCCTAATTTCCAGTAGCTTCCATTGTAGTAGTATTTTGGCTGCACAATGCCTTCTTTTAGAGTGGCTCTAATAGCATGTTTTTTTTTCTACATTAATTCAATTAGGATATTTATATGAAAGAATAGCAAGCACAACGATATATCCAATATGCATAAGATACTCAAGATACACAAGAGACACATGACACGAATATTTTCATCGGGAAAACCATGCAAACTTACTCAAAATAGTTCCGTCACCAAGACAATATCACAATATGGAAAAACCCAAGAACAATATGTCTCCAACAACTATATCTCTTCCTCCTCATCCTCTCTCTCCTAAAGCGCACATGAGAGAGTGTGAGTGTGTGTTTGAAATGAGGAGGGCACCTCCTTATTTATATCCTTCCATTGAGTGACTTACTCAACTAACTAGGTCGTCTAGGTAACCTTTGGGGCCGACCTACCTAGGAATACACAAAGTACATTTTCCTTTATTTATTCTAGAGACCATTTCCCCGACTTACAATAGAGGTTGTACCTCAAGGACCATATACAATAATGACATCCCGAAAGGAGGGAAACACATCTTTGATGGGGGCTCAACAATATACAACAATAATATACATGAAAATAACTTCCAAAGTTACAATTACAACAACAGCCTTAAGAGGCAAGGACAAATTTTTTTGTTGAAGGTGACAGTTTTGCAAAAAGCAAACTTTCAATTTCTACAGTGGTTGCATAAATGTTATAAGTATTGCAGTGATGGGATCTAATATGAGGTATGATAATAGGTTGGAGGGGATCTCCAACTACCTCCAGTAGAAGGTGAGGATTGGTGCTATCCTTGAGGAGAGCAAGATTTGGTATCTTGTGAGTGTCAAATCACCAATTATTGGGCCTTCATATCCTAGGGACCAGGAAGCTCATGAGGTGAGCGAGGAAAAAGTACAAAGGATACTTGTAGATGGAGTGAAGGGCTACATACTTCCACATATGGCAGAGAAATAGACAACCAAGGAAATGTGGGATACAATCATAGGATTGTATGAAAGAAAACATGAGAACTACAATATGGCCCTAAGGGATAAGTTACACAACACTTGGATGTCCAAGGGAGAGAGTGTGGAATCCTATCTCACTAGGGTTACATAGGTGAAGAATGAGTTGGTAGTTGTAGGGGAGACTATTCTAGACTTAGAGTTGGTGTGCATAGTCTTGAGAGGCTTCACAAAGAGCGGGACATGTTAATGAAGTGTGTGATGGGAATAAAGAAGCTCCCATATTAGAGCAGGTTGTGGGATGAATTTACTCGAGAAGAGATTTGAGAGGGGTCTTAGAGTAGAGATAATGATAAGGAAGACAAAGAAGAGAACCTTGCTTTAACATCCAAGAGAAAGGGAAATTAAAAAAAAGGATCTTATGAAGACATCTCTAAGGACACGAAGAATAAGGACACCGGTAAGGTGAAATGCTTTGCATGTAATGAGATAGGAAATTATGCTATAAAGTTCTCTAACAAGAAGAAGGGAAAAGGGAGGAAGCGTGTGGCCACTACATGTGAGAAGGATGACTTTGTAGCTATGTTCGAGGATGAGTTATCTCTTTCCATCAATGACAAAGATAGAGCATTAGGTTTGTTTTAGTAGGCCTACTTGGTATGAGATATCACTGTTAGGAGGATCTTCTAGTTTAGAGGGAGAAACTTCAAAGGATGTGATTAATTCTGGAGGAGGTTTTTCTAGATGTACCTTCCTCGCTAAGAGGGAGTGTTAGTTTTTGGTAGCAGGTACTTCTACATTAGGGGTGTATATAAACATAGAAGGGGACGAATGAAACTTTCTAAATAACCTTGTAATAGTGTCTTTTGCACTACTTTATGGTCAATGGTATTAAAGGGTCCATGGTATTGTGTGTCCCATGGTATTGACATAAAGTGATGTTATAAAAGATTCTATTGAGAGTCATATCATTACATACTGGATAAGAGTGAGCCATATGTCTTATGTGTTGGTAAAGAGTGAGTCATATCCCTTAAGTGGCAAGAGCGAGTTATATCTCTTGTGAGTGACAAAAGTGAGTCATGTCTTCCAGGGTTTATTTTCTGCTCAGGGTTTGGGCATAGTGAGAGTTAGGAGTTTGATATTCAGAGTCCTATCATTGTAAATGTTGATTAACAAATATGCAATAAAACTCAAAATGATTGCCAATTTTCCCCATTAGGGTTTCCAGGGTATCTCTTGTGTTTGGTTTTCTCTGTTTAGGGTCGATTATCAGTGCATTGCATTTATATTTTCAATAATTGGGAGTTAATTTAATTACTGTTTTAATTAAAAGATTGAACTTGTAACAATATTTTGGTAAGATGAGAAATTTGACATGAGGGATATAGGGAATTATCTTAGTAAATATATTGATAATCAAAACCTAAACATGGATTGTTTCGATGTGCTTGAATTTGTGTTGAAGTAGATCTTTAAAATGGATTACTTGAAGCTATTGATCCGATCTTGGAAAACTGGAGTCATTATAAACAATTGGATTACAGACAATTTCCTTTTAAATTCAAATCTTGCCATGCTTATGTCCATTTTGTCAAAGATTGTAAGAAAAAGAGAACCTTTGTTGGTTCTTCAACAAAACCTAAAATGCAGTGGCATCAAGTAAGGAAAATAAATGGTGTACTTCAAAATCCTTCTTCTGAACACAATCAATATTCCTAAGAAACCTCAGACAGTATTAAATAATCACAAAATTCAAAGAAAAGACTCGCTTTAGTGCTTCAAGAAGAACATCCTCGAGAACCTCATACTTCAAATAATAGTTTTGCTTCTATGTCTCAAGATAATATAGTTTGTTACACAGAAATCGTGGCCCCATAAGTTAGGGAGACACAATCTAATTCCCCCCTTCGAATTCCAGGGATATTGAAGGAAGTGGAGATTATTGAAGAAAATACCAATGATGCTAATGTAAAAAAAGAAATAGATCAAGGTAAACAAGTAAAATCAAAGAATGATAAACAATGGATGTAAGAAGAGGTTCAAACAAGGAAACAAGCTTTACAACGAGTAAGTGATGTTGATTGAATTGTCATTGATGCCAACATGAGACTTGCAGTGGCCCCACAGGTAGTCATTGATTCCACCAAGTCCATGTTGTAGTACACAGGTATGGATGATCCCAGTATCCTCACATCCAGTGCCTTGGATCCCATACAGAGATGGGTTGTGCCTTAAAGCACCTTGTATCTAGTTGACAAGGTCCTTGTACCCACAAGGTTGGATCTTGGAGCCACCACCTTGTTAACAATGTTGAATACCCTCTTGATGATGTTGAAGACCCTAGAGATGGTGCTTAAGCCCTTGTAGATGATGGAGAAGCCTTGGATGGGTTGAAGAAACATTAATGACCCATTATGTGGTCATTCATGTATTTGTTAGGGTCATGGAACCCTTGTATGTGATTCTTGCTACCATTATGACTATGATGACCTCATATGGTCTTTGACATGTTGTGGAATCCCTGAGCATGCCCTTGGTATGATGAAGAAGACCATGAAGCCTATTTCTTGATGAATAAGACTTTGAAGAAGTACCTGGAACCATAAATGGTGAATTAATGGTCCTTGTACCCTTAAAGGTGATGATGTGGTCATTAATGACTTGATGAAGACTTGGAACCCTTGGAGATGGTCCTTAAGCCCACAAGTTTCTTGAAGAAATATTGGTTGACATGTTGAAGCCCTTTGAACATTGAATATTTCCTTATGTGGTATGGTGATGAAGACCTTGATGCCCTTGTGTCAATTATTGAAAAGGTCATGAAGCCCATTACTTGCACTTGATGAAGACCTCGATGCCTTGTAGATGGTCATTATGCATATGAGAGTTTGGCATGCTGACTCTCGGATGTTATATTACCATGTTAGAATTTGAATGTAATGTGATATGCATGAAGAACTCATTGGAATAAGGAAGAAGCCCATCTAGTCCAGCCTCAACATGATCAAAGTGAAGTCATCCATATTATGCAAAGGATGACAAATAACGTAGTGAAACAAAAATTAAATATATCGCATGGAAGTAAATTTTTGTAAGGAAGTTGGCCCATAAAAATTTGGTTTCAAAATAATATAATTTTTTTATTATACATCATGCAAAGTCGACTCATCAAAATTATATGGAAAAACCAGTATAAATAACCAACTCACGTCCTCATTTCCACAAGTGAAAATTTAGATAAGTGATATCATCTATGAGATTTTTTGGGAATGAGGCAGCAGGAGAAGAGGAACAATGTAGCAGTAGACAAGTCAACAGGAGTAGAGAAAAAAAAAACACAGTAGCAGACATGAGTTTTTTTTTTTGAAGTCTGATATCTTTTAAGTCTGAGATTTCTGGGACTGATGTGCAGCAGGAGTAAAGAATGGACGAGTGGATAATTACAACTTAATGGGAGTCAAATTTTTGTATCTTATTTTCTCTGATTTTCGAGTGAAGAAAATGTACTAAGGCAGCATAAATTTGGTGGCCAGACAAGGTTTAAGGAACAACAACAGAGGTTGATCACCTCTGTTTGTCATGTGACCATTGAAGTTTGTTACATATGTAGTCTTTAAGAAGTTTTGATTAATGCCAACAAAATTTAGGAGTATTTTGGAGCAGTAGCATATTGATCTCTCTTATGTTTGGATAGATGACTAACCTATGTTTTATCTTTGATTTTCGATGGGAAGCCATTGAGGAAATTCAGATGTGTTCTCTGAGGTGAATTTTCACAGCAACAGAAGTTGAGGTTTCACCATTCTACACGATTGGTTGATTGAGACAAAGAGTCCAAAATTTGATAAGGTTGAAGTATTCTACAATGTTATGGTGTTGAGGTCTTCCTCAGCATATACATAGTCCAAGTTTGGTCTAGTCTGGGGTCTTCTACAACTGACATACACAACTCAAATATGGGATCTTGACAGCGACACATATTACGGTATGTATGAAAAAAATGAATGAGATCTTTGACATAGGTATGTATATACTCAGGTACAATAGTGCATGTACAGTGATGTATATAGTGGTGCATGCACAGTGATGTATACAGTGGTATATGTATAGTGATGTATACAATGGTATATGTATAGTGATGTATACAATGGTTATGAAACAATGATGTGTGAAGATTTATATTCTATGATGATGATGATATTTTGATTCATACTCCATTCACTGTATACACCATGATGATTCTATGATGCACTCCTACAAACTGTGATGATGATGTATACTTGTTAACATTACATGATGATAATACATACATGATACTCCTTGATGGTGATGATACTACATGATGATGATAATGACGTATACATGATGCATACTACACATGATTTTACTCTATGATGATGATGTATACCTTATGATGATGATGTTGCATCCATGATGATGATGCTTCATACTTACACCTTATGGTGATGATGTATGCTTGATGAGGATAATGCATACACAATACAAACTATGATGTGATGATGCATGCTATGACTATGATGTACACTCTATGATTGATGATGCACCCTTATATACTATGATGTACACTTTATGATGATGATGATGCCTTGTACACCATGACGATGCCTTGTACCCTATGATAATGTTACATATATTGATGATGAGGATGCATAGCTTTACGTTATGATGATGCTTTGATGATGAATACCTGATGATCAGTGAGACCAACAGTAATTATGATGTATGAGCAGATTTCAAAGAGTGATGAGCAGAGAAGTTTGACCAACAGTGTTGATGAGCATATTTCAAAGAGTGATGAGTAGAGATTGACCCACAATGTTGATGAGAAGATTGACAAGTAGAGGATGATTGAACAACAGATGTATATGATTGCAGCAGATTGATGGCAATCAGAGATTTCCATCAAGCTTGCAAGTAGTATCTTGCACTTGAGGATTGGACTCCTCAACCATTTCTTTGTTAGAGCTAAGAAAAACACGCCGGGTCTTGTTACAAGAGTTGGTGCTCTTTTCAATAGTTGGTGTTGATTGTAATTGAGAAGATTGAAGTCTTCCATTACCATAAATAAAGCTCGCATTACAAATATTCTTGTGTCTCTCTTTGATATGATCATTGTGCTTATGACTCATGGTTAATTAAATTGATGATGTAAATGATAATATAATGCTTGATAAACTATGATTAATTGATTGAAGGTGAAACAGTTTAAATTTCTCACACACTAATTCACCCCCCATCTCAGTGTGGCCATTGTTTCCAACAATTGGTATCAGATCCGAACTTTGTCACAAGTCTTGCAAGCTTGAAGGAGATCCATGGACACACAATGTAAGTAAAGGCAGAGTCATCAAGCAATGATGTTCCTATACTTGATGTTACATACTATTTCGATTAGAGGATAAAAATGAAGGAATATTTGAAGAAGTTTGGCATTTGGGATATTGTGATCAATCCACCCACTCCATCAAATAAAAAGGGAAAGAAAACTGTACAAAAGGAATCAAAGAAGGACAATACTACAAACTTGAAGTTCCTCATGGATGGACATCCCAACTCAGTGAAAGAAAGTGTAGGAGAGTACACATCAGCTAAATACCTATGGTTCAAGTTAGAAAGCGAGTATAAGAAGGGAAGACCAGACACTAAAATCACAAATCATGAATCAGAAGACAAGCCTCTGGAAGAGGTCAATCAAGAAGTGGAAGAAGTAAAGGTATGGATTCTTTTGATTGTAATGATAGCTTGTGTGATGAAATTGAGAAGGTTGTTGCAGAAGATGATGAAAATATATCAAAGGATGCACAGGAGATACATCTCGCTTTGATAAATATTGATCTCAGAGCAAATTGGGTCTTGAACACAGTAAATATGAACCATAGTGAATTCACAAGGTTCAAAAGGATAATCTTGGAATCTTTGAATATCAACATAAGACCATGACAATGAGAGTATTTCTTGTGAAGCTCAAACACAAGGATAAAGAGTTGTGGGATCAGTTGGAAGACAAGGATGTTGAAGTTGAATGACTAAAGATTGAATTGACCAGTCAAAATGAAGAACAAGAAGAGCCTAGTAAAGACTCAGAAGAGCTTGAAGAAACTAGAGAGTCTAATCATGATTTGAAGATTCAGCTGGAGCAAGCCAAGAGGATAGAAGAAATATTGAAGAGTCAGTTGGAAGAAAAGGAGCAAACAATACAAATGTTGGAAATGGAGGTAGTTGGTCTCAGGAAGAAAGGTGAAAATAATGATGCATTATTCAAGTTCAATGATAGTTCAGTTGTCCTAGATAAGATCTTGGATTTCTAAATATATCCATTTGAAAAGACTAGTCTTGGTTACAAGAAGGAGGGAGAAAAATAGGAAGATGGCATTTGGTCTCCCAAGAATCCAGAAGCAGGTCCCTCAAAGTCCAAAGCTTCTCCCCATGCACTTGCACATGACAAAAAATACCTTGGAAGTTCAAGAACACAACAAGAAGTTAGGCCCATTCCTTAAAGAAAACTCAATAAAGAAACAAACCCAAGTTGGAACCAAAGTCCCAGGTATGGAAATGGATTTAATGGTTTTTTTTTTCTTGTTCTAACATTGGTCATAAGGCTATGGATTGTAGACTCTAAAAAATAAAAAGTGTTGGAAGCCCCAATGAAAAAATTAGATGCTGGACATGTAACTAAGTTGGACATATTGCTGCTACTTGTCACACATTGATATGCTACACTTGTGGTGTCTTTGGTCACAAAGCCCAAGAATGTGCAAGTCAAAGATGTCAATCGAGGAGGAGTCCTTCATACACATCAACAAGAAGAACTAGTGAACCTTGGAAAAATACTGATGCAAAAAGATTTGAAGACAAAGGCCTACAGTTTGGGACACTCTCAGGTATGGAGGAATGAAGTTGATCAAAGAAGTGTTGGAAGTTCCAACAACTCAGTTAGGTGTTGGACATGAAACCATAGTGGTCATATTGATGTGTATTGTCATACTATGAGGTCTTATAGTTGCAGTGTATTTGGGAACAAAGCTCAATACTGTTGGAGTACATGGAAACAATCCATGAGAAGTTTTTCATACAGCTCATCAAGGAAATCTGGTAAAGATGAAGGAACAAATACTGAAAAGAGAAATTCCAAGAAGTAAGTATGGACAAAGACGACGGAGCAGTTACACATAGGAAAGGTTGATTAGTGTAGGGAGAATGGATGCCATATGGAAAGCCAAGTGTAAGGTCTCTCAAAGACCCTAACACACTTTGAGTTCATAAGACTGGAGGATGAACTCAAAGGACAAAGGATGGATACTACATGCATACATATAGGTCGTAGGATCGTGCATGTTTAGAGGGGGAGCAATGATCCGTGATTTCAGATGCAGATATGTGGACACCCTTTTCCATTGATGCCAAATGGGGATAGATGAAGACAAAACGGGAGCATGAATTATGTCATCAATGACAAAGGGGGATATTGTTGATTGAATTGTCATCGATGCCAACATGAGACTTGCAGTGGCATCATAGGTAGTCATTGATTCCACTAAGTCCCTCTTGAAGTACACAGGTATGGATGATCCCAGTATCCTCACATCCAGTTCTTTGGAGCCCATACAGAGATTGGTTGTGCCTTAAAGAACCTTGTATCGAATTGACAAGGTCCTTGTACCAACAAGGTTGGATCTTGGAGCCACCACCTTATTGATAATTATGAAGACCCCGCTTATGATGCTGAAGACCCTAGAGATGGTGTTGAAGCCCTTGTAGATGACGAAGAAGCCCTGGATGGGTTGAAGAAACATTAATGACCCATTCTGTGGTCATTCATGTTTTTGTTGGGGTCATGGAATGCTTGTATGTGATTCTTGCTACCATTATGATGATGATGGCCTCGTATTATCATTGACATGTTGTGGAACCCCTGAACATTCCCTTGGTATGATGAAGAATCCCATGAATCCTCTTGCTTGATGAAGAATCCATTGAAGAAGTCCTTGGACCCATAAATGGTGAATTAATGGTCATTGTACCCTTAAAGGTGATGACGTGGTCATTGAGGAATTGATGAAGACTTGGAAGCCTTGGAGATGGTCCCTAAGCCCACAAGTTTCTTGAAGAAGTATTGGTTGACATGTTGAAGCCCTTTGAACATTGAAGATATCCTTATGTGGTATGGTGATGAAGACCTTGATGCCCTTGTGTCATTAATTGTAAAGGTCACGAATCCCATTACTTGCACTTGATGAAGACCTCGATGCCTTGTAGATGGTCATTGTGCATATGAGAGTTTGGAATGATGAATCTTGGATGTTATATGACCATGTTATAATTTGAATGTAATGTGATATGCATGAAGAAGGCATTGAAATAAGGAAGAATCCCATCTAGTCCAGCCTTAACATGATCAAAGTGAAGTCAACCCTTTTATGCGAAGGATGAAAAATAATGTGGTGAAAAACAATTAAATATATGGTGTGGAAGTAAATTTTTGTAAGGAAGTCGACCCAAACAAATTTGGTTTCAAAATAATATAAAATTATTATTATACATGATGCAAAGTTTGCTCAACAAAATTATATGGAAAAAACTAGTATAAATAACCAACTCACGTCCTCATTTTTGCAAGGGAAAATTCGGATAAGTGATATCTACTCTAAGATTTTTCAGGACTGAGGCAGTAGGAGAAGAGGAAAAATGCAGCGACATACAAGGAAGTAGGAGCAAAGAAAAAAAAATTCAGCAGCATACATGAGTTTTTTTTTAAGTCTGATATTTTTGGGATTGATGTGCAGCAGGAGTAAAGAATGGACGAGTGGAGAATTACAGCTTAATGGGATTCAAGTTTTTGTATCGTATTTTCTCTAATTTTCGAGTGAAGAAAATGTACTGAGGCAACATAAATTCTGTGGCCAGACAAGGTTTAAGGAATAACAACAAAGGTTGATCACCTATGTTTGTCATGTGACCATTGGAGTCTGTTACAAACGTTGTCTTTAAGAAGTTTTGATTAGTGTCAACATAAGTAAGGAGTATTTTGGAGTAGTAGCATATTGATCTCTCTGATGTTTGGATAGATGACTGGCCTATTTTTTATCTTTGATTTTTGATGGGAAGGAATTGAGGAAATTCAGATGTGTTCTCTGAGGTGAATTTTTGCAGCATAAAAGTTGAGGTTTCACCATTCTACACATCCTGGTTGACTCAGATACATAGTCTAAAATTTGATAAGGTTGAAGTATTCTACAGTGTTTTGGTGTTGGGGTCTTCCTCAACATATACATAGTCCAAGTTTGGTCTATTCTAGGGTCTTCTACAACTGACATACACATCTCAAGTATGGGATCTTGACATGCACTGATTAAGGTATGTATGCAACCAATGAATGAGATCTTTGACATAGGTATGTATGTATATACTCAGGTACAATAGTGCATGTATAGTGATGTATACACTGGTGCATGTACAATGATGTATACTGTGGCACATGTACAATGATGTATACAATGGTATATGTATAGTGATGTATACAATGGTATATGTACAATGATGTATAGAGTGGTTATGAAACAATGATGTATAGGGTGGTTATGAAACAATGATGTGTGAAGATTTATATTCTATGATGATGATGATATGTTGATGCATACTCCATTCACTGTATACACCATGATGATGCTATGATGCACTCCTACAAACTGTGATGATGGTGTATACTTTTTAATATTACATGGTGATAATACATACATGATACTCTTTGATGATGATGATACTACATGGTGATGATAATGATGTATAAATGATGAATACTACACATGATTATACTCTATGATGATGATGTATACCTTATGATGATGATGTTGCATCCATGATGACGAGGATGCATACTTACACCTTATGATGATGATGTATACTTGATGGGGATGATGCATACACATTGCAAATTATGATACGATGATGCATGCTATGACTATGATGTACACTCTATGATTGATGATGCACACCTATATACTATGATGTACACTCTATGATGATGATGATGCCTTGTACACCATGACGATGCCTTGTACCCTATGATGGTGTTGCATATCTAGATGATGAGGATGTATACCTTTACAGTATGATGATGCTTTAGTGATGAATACCTGAAGATTAGTGAGAGAAACAATAATTATGATGTATATGAGCAGATTGCAAAGAGTGATGAGCATAGAAGATTGACCAACAATGTTGATGAGAAGATTGCAAAGAGTGATGAGCAAAGATCGACCAACAATGTTGATGAGCAGATTGACAAGCATAGGTTGATTATGAAGCAGAGGTATATGATTGCAACAGATTGATGGCAATCAGAGATTTCCATAAAGCTTGCAAGTAGTATCTTGCACTTGAGGATTGGAATCCTCAACCCTTTCTTAGTTGGAGCTAAGAAAACTAGGCTGGGTCATGTTACAAGAGTTGGTGCTCTTTTCATCAGTTGGTGCTGATTGTAATCGAGAATATTGAAGTCTTCCATTACCATAAATAAAGCTCACATTACAAATATTATTGTCTCTCTTTGATATGATTATTGTGATTATGACTCAATGTTTCTTAAGTTGATGATGCAATTGATAATATAATTTTTGATAAACTCTAATTGATTAATTTAAGGTGAAAAGGTTTAAATTGCTCATACACTAATTCACCCCCCCTCTCAGTGTGGCCATTGTGTTCAACAAGTGAAGGGGTCAAATATTTATCGAGATGGATATCGATGGCCACCCACCTACTCCATTGGCTCAAAACTATCTTTCTAGTGTGGCAGTTTCTTTATGTTTTTTCAAGTCCCAAACTTCTAGGGTCGTTTTGAGGCCCAAAATGACATTTTTTAGTGACTCGAGGGGATATGGGTTGCCTTGGTATTACCTAATCCCACTAAAAAGTTGTAATTCTCAGATAGATACTTCCAACGAGCTATCGAGAGCCTAAAACAAAGATCGTATGCAAAAGTTATGGCCCTGGGAAGTTAACGTATCAACTAACCACCTTGAGGCCCACAAACCTTTTGACGGATCATCTCTTATGGTTTTTTGCCTCTTCAAGGATTTATGATAAAAGGACCTTTGGTCTCCTTTGTATTTGTATTGTGATGAATGAGCGTAGCCACCACATCTATTCTCATAGATATACCTGCCACAATTTTAGCTACTTTCATTTTACAGTTTGTTCTTTTTCATTCATTTAATAGAATCTGAGTTTATTGTATCACAATGTTACTTGCAATATATTTGTGTGTGTGTGTGTGTGTGTGTGATCTTTTATTTCATTTTGACATAAATATGGATCAGTGGTATGAACTTGGGGAAATCCACTCTTGTTGTCCCTAGTAGCCTCACATGGTAGGATATGAAAAGAGAGATGATGGAGTAGGAGATCATATTGATTTTTTGATAAAAGAATCCCTTGCGTGAGGGAGGAATGAGATGATGGATAATTTTACCCAGATCCTTTGACTAATGCCAATGACTATGGATGGAACTTCAACGAGTAGTCATATCGAAGGTGCGACTCCCTTCAAGGTACAGGTTAATTTTGACATTCCCTTTATTGAAGGCAAGATAGATGCAGATGATTTGGAAAAATGGTTAAATATATTAGAGGGTCATTTCTCTTTTCAAAAAAAATTCCATAGTGAAAATATCACCTTTTCACTCCTTAAGTCCCTCCGCCATATCAAAGAGTAGTGGGATATATACCACGAGAGGCATGCGAGAGATGAGTCTGAAATATAAGGACAAAGCCCACTTGGGTGTATTTTGTCATTTTCTTCAAGGAGGAATTCTACATTTTTAGAAACTATAATGACCAATACGCCATGTGGAAAACCTTGCACTAGGAGAGAGATAAGACAATGCTAGAGTTTTCTAACATATTCCATACCCTGCACTCAAAACTAGTTATTAGAGACTCCGAATGACACTAGTCCTAAAGTATTGTAGTGGAATGCACAGGTACATTAAGAAAAATATGTATTTCTTGGACATATCCTCAGCAGGAGATGATTATCGGTACACTTTCAAGATCAAACAAAAGTTTATGGAAAATAATAAGGAGGAGTTTTGGTTTGCAAATCAAAAGCAACAAAATCCTGGTAAAGGCATCCAAAACTCACAAAGCAATGAAAAAACAAGGATAAGAAAAATACTAACAACCATCCCAATCCATAGGAAAACAAAGGTAATGATAAATTGAAGAAGGACATCGACAAGTAGTGTGAGTTCTACAAAATCCCTTTCCATAACACCGATGAATGCTGCGCAAAACAATCATTGTTGGTTGAGATGAAATCCCAAGAATCAAATTTTGGCTCAGACTCTGGCTCATAGCAAGAAAGGGGAAATAATATCATTGATGTAGAACCTAGTGCCATTGTTTTAACTACAAATATCCAACCAGAAGAGTCAGAGGAACCAGAGGAAGGGGAGCACCTCTTCAGTTCACAACTGTGGGTGCAAGGAAATCCACTACATTTCATTGTTGATAGTGGTATCCTAAAGAAACTCATATGGGTCTAGGTATTAAAAATATTGAAGCCACCAATGGTGTTATACGCACAACCATACACCATTAGTTTTCCAAGCTAGGGACAAGACATCTGTGTCAGGCGACAATGAAGCCTATCCTATGGCATCGAGACCTTCAAAGATGAGGTTTTTTGTGATGTTTCCCCGCTTCAAGTTTGTGATGTTATTTTAGGACAAACAGATATGTGGAAACATCATGTTGTGTATGAGTTTAAACCTTGTAGTGTCATTATTACTTTGGGAAAGAAACTCTACAGGATACCAGAGACTATTCCCACTACTGTAACATCTCTCATCACAACTAAGCAGTGTAGGAAGGTAATTTCCCAGATAGGGAAATGTGATCCCCTTAGGTGCTTACAATATTTTGATTGGTATGGAATGGTTGATTACAAACCGAGCAATCTTGGATTGTTACAATAAAACTTACACATGTCTAGATGAGGAAGGAAACAAAGTAATAATTAAAGGAATACATAAACTGATATCTTTAAGAAATGTTACAACCTTATATTTAAAGAAGTGTTTTAGAAAAGGGTGTCAGATTTATGCATCTCACCTAGAAGAATCTAAGGAAAAGGAACCTCAATTATAGGACTACTCGGTATTAGATGAATTTGTAGATGTATTTCAAGAGATACTCAAAATGCCTCCTAGAAGAGATATAGACTTATTATTGATTAGTTCCCAATATAGCTCCTTCGTCTAAAGTCCCTTATAGGATGAGTACACCTAAATTGAAAGAGTTACAAATGCAGTTAGAGGAGTTATTTAAGAAAGGCTATATCAGGCCTAGTGTTTCACGTTGGGAACATTGGTTTTGTTTGTGAGAAAGAAAGATGGTACAATGAGACTTTGCATACATTACATGCAATTAAATAAAGAAACTATCAAGAACAAGTATCCTTTACCAAGAATTGATGACTTATTTGATCAGTTAAGGGGTGCCACAATGTTTTCAAAGATATATCTTAGGTCAGGTTATCACCAAGTCATAAATAAGGAAGAGGACATCATTAAGACAAATTTTAGAACAAGATATGGTTACTATGAGTTTACAGTTGCTCCACTTGGTTTGACAAATGCTCCAACTACCTTTATGTGCTTGATGAATGGGATTTTTCAAAAATATTTGAACAACTTTGTGATTATTTTCTTAGATGACATACCAGTTTACTCTAATACAAACAAAGAACACAAAGAACACTTGAGACTAGTAAAGCAGGTACTTAGAGAGAATCAGATTTATGCTAAGTTAAGTGTGTGCTCTTTCTATCAGAACAATATTCACTACTTAGGACACATTTTATCAGAAGAAGGAATCTAATTTTTCCTTGAAAAGATAGAAGCAATTATGAATTGGACAACACCTAAGAATGTGTCAGAACTTAGATATTTTATGGGATTAGTAGGTTACTATCGCATGTTTATAGAAAGATTTTCAAAGATTTATCTTTCAATCACTTCTTTACAAACGAAAGTTATACAGTTTTATTGGACATCTAAATGTGAAACAAGTTTTTATAATCTTAAAGAGATGCTTACTAGTGCACCGGTTTTGAAAATTGTGAATCTAGATGAAAATTTTGTGGTATGTACAGATGCATGTCAACATGGTATATGTGGTGTGTTAACTCAGAATGTACACGTTATTTGTTATGATTCTTGGAATTTAAAGGAGCACAAACAAAACTATGCTACACATGAATTGGAATTAGGAACGGTAGTATATGCTTTAAATATATGAAGACACTACTTAAACAAAAAGAAATTTGAATTAAGAACCGATCACCATGGACTAAAATACTTGTTCAAACAACCTAATCTAAATGCAAGACAAAGAAGATGGATGGAACTACTATGTGAATACGATTTTGACATTAAACATATAAAAGGAAAATAAAATAAAGTGGTGGATGCACTCAGCAGGAAAATGCATGTGATGCATGTAGGTATCAATACTAGCACTTTAGATTTAAAGGATAGAATAAAAGAGGCAAACAATACATATGGACTCTTTCAAAAAGTAAAAGCAGGTTTGTAGCAACATGGAACAACACATAAGTGTACACTATAAACTAGTATATGGAATACTTAAGTATAAGAATAGGGTCTACATTCCTAACTCAAAAAGTGTAAAGAAATTGGTTTTAAAAGAAATGCATGATGTACCGTATGCAGGTCACTATGGTTATCAAAATATAGTAGAAAAATATAAGAAGGATTATTACTGGTTATGAAAGAAAAAAGAAATTGCATATTACATAGCTAGATGCTTAGAATGCCATAGAGTAAAATTTGAACATAGACATCTTGTGGGTTTGTTACAACCTTTACAAATACTAGAATGGAAATGGGATGTAGTCATTATGGATGTTATCACAAAATTACCTAATACAAGGTCACAACATGATGCTATTATGGTAGTGGTATGCAAATTAACTAAAGCAAATCACTTTATACCAAATAAGACTACACATAAAGCAACTAAAACAATATATATTTATATGAAAGAGGTAGCTAGATTGTATGATATTCCTAAATCAATTGTGTCAGACATGGATTCCAAATTCATAGGTAATTTTTGGAAAGGTTTGTTTAAAGGTTTTGTAACATATTTGAATATGAGTACTTCACATCATTCTCAGACATATGGATAGACGGGAAGGGTTAATCAGGTTATTGAAGACATGTTAAGAATGTATGCAATGGATCAACCTACTAAATGGGAAAATTATTTGCATCTTGTGGACTTCTCTTATTATAATGGTTATCACTATTCTTTGAAAGTAATCCCTTTTGAAGAAATGTATATTGGAAGAAAATGCAGCACACCTATTAGTTGGGAGAATCCAACATACATAGTTATCATTGGGCCATAATTATTAAAGGAAATGGAAGATTAGATGGTCAAGATTAAATAGAATTTGAAAACAACATAGGATATACATAAAAGCTATGTAGATCATAATATGATTGGTAGACAGTTTCATGTTGGGGATCATGTATTTTTGAAAGTGATACCGAAAAAGAGTACTTTAAACTTGGTGAATTGTTCTAAACTTCAAGCTAGATATTGCGGTCCCTTTGATATTTTGGAAAATATAGGACCTATTTCTTATGGACTCGCTTTTTCTCCTAGCAAAAAAGTGCATAATGTGTTTCATGTCTCTTTGTTGAAATAGTATGTGCACGATCCTAGGCATATACTTGACTAGAATGCGATACAGGTAAATTGTAAAGTAGATTCTTTTGTTTTACATTAGATGAGGATGCATATGATATGATATATTGTTGCTTAGATTATTTTTATACTGACATAATATTCTTATTAGCATGTTGGTATATATATGATTTCATGTCGGCAGGTATACATGATGTTGATTATGTTTTGTATATATATTTGATATGACTAGGTGGAGCAAGAAGGATACTTTCTGATAGAGCTCGTTGCCATTGTAGGCAAGAAGACCAATTTGCTTAGGAATAGATAAATCCTTCAGGTTAAGGTTAAGTGGAGCCACTATACTCCCAAGGATGTGACTTGGTAATTGGAATATGTGTGAGGGATGCATACCTTCATTTGTTTTGAGATTTTGTGGCATGTATGTGTATGCATCGAGGATGATGCATGGTTTAAGGGGGGGAGGCTTTAGTACCCTCTGGTTTATCCCCTAGACATATTATTATTGTTGTTATGTTGGACACAGTGGCACAAGGTGCCTGAAATATGGTTTGCACATTATTATTATTCTATTATGTTGAACTTATAAAATAATTAATAAAATAAAAACAAGCAAACGGCCGATGCCATGAAAGAGAGTATGAGTAACCATGGTGTTATGAGCAATGGGTTATGGAAAAGTGTTTACCTATGTGTGTTGAGCCTATGTTGATGTTGTACAACTTATTATGTACTTGATGGACCCTCTTGGTTATGTACCCTCACATGTTATGTTACTGCTTAGTTTTATCTATCTTGAGATTAATTTTTATTTGAGGAATGCAGTCCCCCTCGAACCTAGTGCACCCTCATGAGTTGGATTAGTGTACCTCTTGGTGTAGCCACTTGATGGGTAACTCCTATTTGTGATTTTTGGAATGTAACTCTCATGCTTGTGTCCCCCTCTCTCCCAATTCGAATTGCTCATGAAGGAATTCAATTTTCTTGTGTGGGAGTCACTCTTGTGTGTTGGTTCATGTTTTTGCTCTTGTGCTTGTGTTTTACACTTGTGGTTTGATTTTTATGCTCTTAGTATGATATATTTATTGATCTTGTTCCTAAGTAGAGCTACTCTAGAGCCACTGGTATTTTTCCTGGAGCCAATGGAATTTCCCTATATTGGAAGTGCTACTTGCCATAGGGTTGTGGTTGGATTGTTGTCATGGAGCCACCAGAATTGCCTTGGAGTTGAAGTAGAGGCCATACTTGCAATTGGGTTGTGGTTAGACTAATTGTTTGAGAGAATTTTTGGTTGAGTGCACCCTTTCTTGAGGCATCATGGTTCCAGATCAAGGGTGACCATTGCAAAGTGATTTTTGGTTTGTATTGTGTCTATGGATGGGTGGAACGTGGCACAGTCGATTTTGGTTGCGTATTTGACAAAGATAAATGATTTATCTCATTGTTATTTAATTTATTTGTATATTATATGATTTATTTATGGATGCACATGATTTCTTTTATGAAACTTATGAGTTATTTATGGAATAAACCTCTCATGGAATTCAAGCTATTTATGCAAGTAAATTTTGTGAAGGAATTAGAAACTAGTATTTTGATGGATGCAAATGATTTTTTTTTATGAAAATTATGAGCTATTTATGGAATAAACCTCTCATGGAATTCAAGCTATTTATGCAAGTAAATTTTGTGAAGGAACTAGAAACTAGTTCTTTGATTGGATTGTTTTGCATAGTTTGGAGACTTGGCACATGAAGTGTTTGTAAAAGTGTTTCAGTGTTATTTTATGATTATTTTTTATAAATACACTTTAAATGTGCGTGATAATGCAAAGGGAAATATTATTTAAAGTGTTTGGTAAATGTCTTGTGAAATTCTAGATCAATTTCCATTTTCTAGCTCATTCAATATTGGAAGTGTTTTGAGTAGATTTGTGACTTAACATATGAAGTGTTTGACAAAATGTTCAAATTATATACACCTATATTATTAAAGATAAAGCCTTTAATTTAGAGTTTGAATGACATTTGAATTATTCTGAGTTGTGGATTTAATGATTCTAGTGATTCCTAGAATTACTAGTGAACTTGGATATGTAGAATTAGCTAGTTTTGTGAGTTATTTAATGGATTGTATATGGAAGTAAATATATAGGAATATGAATTTAGGTGACCAATGATATTATTTCTTGAGCTAAAATAGTCATATTTTTTACTTTACTTGGAATTTTGAAATTTAAATTGGAAACTAGGTACATTGCGATGAAAATTGATAACTAGTTGTGGATTGAAATCTATCTTTTTATAAATAAAATAATTCTACAATAATGCCATCTATTTATAACATGTTATTGTGCTGTAGGTGTCTAATTATCATGTTTTATCCTTAATTATGTATGCATTTCATTTTGGTTCAGTTATTTAGACTCAATTTCTTGCGGTGAATATGAACTAGTTTCATTGCAGTTGATGGAAAAGATCACCTTATGTTCAATTGGAATGATACACAAATGAACATTTAATTGGATGTAGGTGCATGTTTAAATATGTTGTTATTGTATCTAGTATTTATTTTGGTTTCAATATTGGCATGGTTAAAAGTTGATTGTGTGCAAGACTAGCTGCTTATATTGGAAAACTAGTTAACTAGTCTTGTGGACTCTCTTTCGTAATTACCATGATTAATTATTGTAATTTTGGTAATTAAGACTTATTTAAATGTAATTAAATGTTATTAATCCATTGATATTGATAATTGATGGTTATTTGTTAAACAATTGGATTTGTGATAAGTGTCATAATTTGTGCACTAAGTGTCGTTAAGTGTCATAATTAACACCTTAATTACTAGTTAACTGTGAATAAGAATAATTAGCCTTTAGAAGTGGTTATCATATGTGACATGGATTGTATTGAAGGTTTCATGATGTTAAGTAAATCCATCCCTTGGATCATTTGTTGGAACAGTTACTGAATTTATTTTAATTTATTGATAATTTAAGGGATTTTGTTGTAATTAAATCATGAAAAAATGAAATTAAATATTTGTTTGACTAATATTTTGTGCTAAAATGATCTAATTATCCTTAGAGAGCTAATGATATGTCCCTGAGACCATTTGATATCCCTAGGGGACATTACAGGAGACATTTAAAAAATATCTATGCAAAATAATTAAATTGGTATATCAAGAAAGGTAAACTCGGAGGAAACACCAATTCATTATTGCTAGCCCTTATACCAAAGGAATTTTTTTTGGAAACCTTTGTCAAATTTAGGACTATTTATATTTGTAACACTTCCTACAATATTATTTCCAAGATTATAGCTACTAGTTTAAAACCACTTTTGCCTCTAATAATCTCATAAAACCAGGGAGGCTTCATCTCTCAACGACAAATCCTTGATAATACCATTCTAGTTCAAGAAGTGACGCACTCAAGTAAGATTAGAATGGTTATTAAAACGGACATGTATAATGTTTTTGATAGAGTTCGACATTCTTTCCTTTATTTTGTTATGCATAAATTTAGATGATCTAAAAAATTCATTGGATAAATTCATGCTTGTATTGCCTCTCCTTGGCTTGCCCCCCATATTTCATCGATGAGAAACATCATTTTTTCATTGTTCAAGAGAGATTAGGCGAGGAATTCCTCTCTAAACTATATTGTATATCATAATGGCTGATTCATTGAGTAGAAAGTTGGAAGTTGAAAGAGATACGAGAATTCACCAAAAATAACTATTGTCATATAGGTTAATACAATTAACCATCCTCATTTTTTAGATTATAATCTTCTATTGGGGGGAGACTCTATGATTATCAATTTCATATTTAAAACCATCATGCAGGAATATTTACATTCATCTAGAGGAGAGATTAAAATACACAAGTGCAGAATTTTTGGTTGGATTTCCTCCTTAATCAATCTCCAAAAAAATTATGTTGCTCTAGAATTTCCCCTACAAAAACACCAAAATTCATTCAAACTGTATTGAAATACCAATATTTCTAAGTTGTTCCTCAAATTTCGATTAGGATATGGTTTTAGGAAAAATTAGGCAGAGGATGAATCATTGGGGTTCTCAATGGTTGAAATCTACCAGCAGGATATTCCTAATCAAATCAATTTTGTCCTCTTTACCTATTTGTAAAAACTCTATCCTATTGGACACGGTTGGGGTCTCAACTCAAATAGATTTGCTTCAATAAAAAAATTTATGGAAAGGAGGGAAAGACAATACAAATTTTATTTCTTTAATCAATTGGAAATTTTTCTTGGCTCCTAAAGATCAAGGAGGATTAGCCCTAAGAGACTATGGTTTAATGAATAAAGTTTTAGGTGCAAAAATCCTGTGGAATCTCCATACAGGTGAAGATGCTTGGTGGAAAATAGTTTTGAAAAGGAAATACATGCAATATGAAAGGAATAGAATTCTAGACTCAAATTTCAACCCCAACCCTTGTACAATGGTTTGGAACTTATGCAAAGTTTTTGTGAACCTTTTGAGATATATTGTTACTTGGACGCAAGGAAATGGAGAAAAAATAAAATTATGGGAGGACACAATCATGAATAGGCCACCTCTAAAAGAAAAATTCCATCTTTTGCAATTGCAGACTTGGATGAAGATCAACATTTTTTCATTTGCTAGAAAATATAGTGGATTGGGATGCATATGGAAACTGGATAAGATGGAAGCCCCCTTCGCTTCCTGAAAATATTAATAAAGTATGGAATTATATTGTTTCTCAACTCCATGGTATAGCGTCATTTAATAATTCCACTCATGATAGTAGGGTTTGGGGTATAAAAGGTAGAAACTATATGGTCAAGGAAGGATATGCCACCCAAAATTACCTTTGCAGCTCCCTTTCAAAAAACTCCGTTTAGAAAGCAATTTGGAGTAGTAATGCTCTCCCTAAAATCATGCCATTCAATTCGATATTATTCATCAACATATCTTAACTTTTGATAATTTACAAAGAATATGGTTTCAAGGTCCTTCTCAATGGCAATTATGTAAGAAGGAGTAAAAGACTATAAATCATATATTTTTGCATTGCGAATTTGCTATTTAGGTATGGAGTAAGAGTCTTGCTGAGTTGAATATAAAATCAATTATCCCATTGAGTATACATAAAGCCTTTCTAACTAGGTACAAACGATATATCAGAATATTTAAGGACAAACCCCTGATGAAGAAAATATGGAAGGCTATTCCTCATTATATATTTTGGAAAACATGGTTGCAAAGAAACCATTGTATTTTCAACGATTAAAAAGTTCGTCCAGGATTGGTAGCAAATCAAGCTAGGGAAATGTTGGATGGAGATATTAAATCTAAGGGATAGGTTAAGCAATAGTCTCTATTGGAAGGGAAAGCTTGGGGCTGACATTTATTTTTCTATGGTTGGAAGATGACATTTGTGATCATTGCAAATAAATGATCTCCACACATTGTTTTTGTGCTTGTTTTTCTTCTAGTGATCTTGGTTTTGCAGCTGTAAAATTCTAATACGTATTCCTAACAATGCTCCAACTTGAATAACTAATACTACTATTATGATTGTGTTAGGGAAAACTCAATATAGGGTTATAAAAAGGAAATAACATATGATTCAAGGGTGTTAGAGGAGTGGTTGAAGCTAGGATATTTTTAGTGTCTTCAAGAATCCCTTTTCCACAACTTTGGGGGGAGAGGGGGGTTGGACTCTTGAAATATCGTTTGTACATATGCCATGACATTTTAAAATTCATTTTTATGTCTAAACTCAAATGGATTAGTTGAATTGGGTCGTTCAACAACTTCTCCTGAAACTATGTTTGCATCAATCATCTATACAACATTATCCCTCTTTTTCACCTTAATATCTCTCTTCAAACTTTGTATAGGTTCCCTCTCCCTAGTTTCATCTTACTAGGATTACTTCCATTGTCATCCAGTTCTCCTACAACTAATATTTGGTCATATATCCATTATATGTGACTTCTACAACTCATTCAACCTTCCTTCATCACCCCCTTCCTCCATATATCTCTTTGCAACTATTTACTTCTCTTTCTAGCTGCTTTGATATGATTTATCCACCATGATACTATAATATATGACCTCCTTAGAACTCATTAACCTCTTGCACTATTCTCCATCTATTCCTCTACATATAATAAATATTTCATATTCATCAGCTCATCAACACCTTCTCTAGCCACTCCCTCATGCTGCAAGATATCTACTCAACCATGGAAATGAGACTAAACGGAAAAGCTTATCTTCCACCAACTGTATCTTCTTAGATCAAGCTTTCTTGGGATCATTTCTTAAAAAATATCCCCTTTAGAAAAATATAGAAGGATTTTTGAAATAATTTCCACTATGTATCTACTAACAACGTTGTCCACAAAAAAATCTACTAGCGGTGAGACCTGATGCTCAAGATGATGCAAATCCCTAAGGTTATCAGAGGTCCACTAGACACTTTTCTTCTACTAGTTTCAATATTTCAAGGGTTTTCCTTTCAACCATTTGTATAGAATTTGAGGTAACTCACGTTAGGAAACCTCAAACTAATCCAAAGAAGGTCTATCATATAATCTAAATTCTCTACACGTAGATGGGTTCCATTCCCTCAACTCTACATCTTGTAAAATGAAAATTTTCCAATACTAGATTATATACTTATATATTCCTCTTTCTATCTAACTAGTATTCCCTATTTAGGAAAAGTTCCCAATAACATAATCATTTTTTCACATCAAGTTGAGACTAGGATATTCATGTAAGGGCCAATAAAGGTCCATTGTAGTCTAGATGCATTGACATTTTTCCATCTTCGTTGAGGGAAGAATGTCTCATCTAAAGCAAAGTGAACATCATATAAATATCGGGGAGGAATATAAAGGGATGAATGCAGCTCTTTAGTCGTATCAATAGCTCAACAACTAAATAGTACTAGGATTCAAGAGTAAACAACACACAATGGACGTGGAACACAAATCATTGTAACAAAAACATAACTAGATAAACATATAAACAATAAACCATACAAAATCATGAAAATAAATTATTCATCAAATTTACAGAGGGCGGGGGGGGGGGGAATACTTCCTTATTCGTAGCCTTTAAAATATTACAAAAATATATATTTCCATTTAAATAGCATAACCTTAGGTAATGCCCATCACATGTATCCCATAACTTCTATTTCACGTAGGACTCAATAATAGAATAAATATATACATTACAAACATAGCTGTATATGTATGTGTAACTATTTTCTTTAACCTACATGGGATTTTATATAGAACAAGTGGCTAATATTGACCTTGTCAAGATGGTTATAAAGGGGTGAGGATGACCAAGTTTATCTACTAAAATTGGTCGGTGCAATAATTATATTCCATCCTTCCGATTGTTGGAATCTAATTTTTACCACATCTCTTTGATGTTGATACCACATCTCTTTCACTTCTCTTGAGGCTGTCGGCTGACTACCCACATTTTGCAACACTTCCTCAAAAATCAAGGGGCCAAAAATACATACAACAGTTCCAATTGAACATCAATTACAAGAATGGAAACACAAATTGCATTGCACAATACATCATCCAACCTCCAATTGGAAAATTTACCATCATGCTCAACTTTTATGGATAATATATCTCTGGGTCGCCCCAACTATATGACAATTAGCCTGATTTTCTTATTACCTATTAGACATTAAGTGGAGGAAAACAAATCTTAGGATTTAATTTCCAACATGAAATTTCATCCCATTTAGGCCAACTCTAAATTCCTTCAAGTGAGTGTCAAAATATTATTGAAGAACTGGATTACAGTCATGTGGTAGGGAACTTTAATGTGAAGAAGAAGATATTGGTTGCATTGCAAAATTACTACTAGCCAAAGCTTCAACAAGACATCAACAAATATACCAGATCATGCACCCCATGTTCCATTTCCAAACCTACCATCAAGAAGTAGAGGTTATACACTCCTCTACCTACCTCAGACATATCCTAAGAGCATGTCTCTCTGTACTACATGTCTAGGGTGCCTTCAATCAAGCATGGAAACAACTATCTATTTTTGGTTGTTGATCGATCCTCTAATATGGCCCTTTTAATGCCTTACAAGAATATCATCATAATAGATACCAACAATAATTTATTCTTTGAGCATGTTTTGATTCATCTTGGATGGGATGAGACTATTCATTATGTTCAACATAGCTACAATATATCCCTTCATAAATCTATTGGCCACAACCATTTTTAGATGTGCTTGGACTTCCAACCATGAGATCCAATTGACCTAGATTTACCCATTACATATACACATGAAATATTCCTCCATACTCAAATAGAGGCTAATCAAGAAACCAAATTTGTTGAATGGATCTTGCACATCCAACAACAAGTTCATGATATTTTGCAGAAAACTAATGCCAAGTAAGAGAAACTCGATGATCAACATTGGGTTCCACACAAGTTTTAGCTGGAAGATAAGGTATGGTTGCATTTGTAGAAATAGTGCATGACAAAACCCCATAATAATCACCACTCACTTTAATATGGGCCTTACACCATCACCAGGGTTGGGTGAGGATGCTTTGAATTAAGTACTCCCTCTTTCCTTGGCCTATGTCCCATATTTAATGTGGATCTTGTTAGCATATGATCCAATATCTAGATCTCCAATATCCTTCCGGTAGAGCTCTCAACTAGGCCCACACATTTCTCATATGTACCAAGTACATGGGGGGGTTCCAAGCCCTCCCTTCCAAGGGTGTGGGGGAAGATCCCATAAGGAAGAAATTTATATATCCTTACAGTATATTTCGGTTCTGTTTGGAACCTTCATATGTTTTGTATAAAAGGGGAGTGGACCTCGACAGTGTAACATAAGAGAGATAGAAGAAAGCATTGTAAGTTTTTTGTTGAGTAAAATAAAATATTGAAGCTACCATTGCCTCATGGTTTTACTTGCATACAATAGGGTTTCCATGTAAATATGGTGTTGTATTATTATTGTTGTTTGCCTCTACTTTTTATATTTTTTACTAACATTTAGTATTAGAGATTGAAAACTCATAGGAATAGGGTTTTGTGTGAGTGCGAGATGCAACAATGACATGAGTTTTAACCAAGATGATTGAGATTGAGAAGTTTGATGACAATAATTTCTCCCTATGGAAGATGAAGGTGGAGTATTTGTTGGTTCAAAATGACTAAACCCTAGCCTTGAAAGGGGTTGTGAAAAAATTGGGTGGCATGACATATGATGACTGGATAAAGCTCAACAAATAGGCAATTTTTACAATTTTCTTTTTCCTAGAAGACTCTGTCTTAATCTATATAGTATAATACGTTTGGAGAAACTTGGAAAGCTATTTGAGGCTAAATTGACAACAAATAAGGTTTTCCTAAAAAGCAACATTTTCATTTAAGCATGGACGAGGGTTCAACTCTGGTGTGAATCTAAATGAGTTTAATATCCTAATCAACAAACCATATCTCAGTTGGTGTAAAGGTGGAGGATGAGAGTAGGGCGATCATTTTACAAAATTCTCCCTCTTAGATACCTAGGATCATATGGTGGTTGCGCCAAAAGGCGCTCTACAGCCCAATATGAGGGAGATTTTGTAACGTTTGTCTTGTAACGTTATGACTAACAAAATAATAAAAAATAAATTTTTTAATTATCCGCCAAAATAAATGTCGGCCTAAAAACCAACCTAATATGAGAGAGATCTTGTAACGTTTGTTACTAACAAAAAATAAAAAATAATTTTTTTAATTATCCACCAAAATAAATGTCGGCAAAAAAACAACCTAATAAGAGGGAGATCTTGTAAATTTTGTTACTAACAAAATAATAAAAAATAATTTTTTTAATTATCCATCAAAATAAATGTTGGCGAGAAAAACAACCTAATATGGGGGAGATGTTGTAATGTTTCTACCTAACAAAACAATAAAAAATTTACCCAAAAAAATGTGGGTAAAAAAAAACACAATATGGGGGAGATGTTGTAATGTTCCTACCTAACAAAATAATATAAAATAAAAATTTGAATTATCCGCAAAAAAATGTTGGCCTTGCACATGGTTTTAAAACCATGTGCAAGGCCTTCTAAACAACTCATGGTTTTATTGTACATGGTTTAGGAGGGCCTTGCACATGGTTCTAAAACCATGTGCAAGGCCTCCTAAACAACCCATGGTTTTATGGTACATAGTTTAGGAGGGCCTTGCAAATGGTTTTAAGACCATGTGCAAGGCCTCCTAAACAAACCATAGTTTTAGGAGTGTAACACCCCGGTTTTGACCCCATTTACATTAAAAATGTATATGATGTATATATTGTAATTAATCATGGTGTGGAGCTAAAGGAAAAACCCCCACCATTGATTAACATTTTATGTTTCGGAGATTAAAATTGTTGCCGATGGTATATCATGCTATCCAGCACATTATAATTTTGGCATCATGTAAAAATCCAATTTAATTAAAAATACCCACAACCAGCTATGTCAAAGCAACCATAATGAAAAGGGCATGATTTCCTAAGGATAAAGGGGGGGGGAATATTTAACCTTTGGGGCCAATGGGGAAAAGCCAAATGTTAAAGGGAGAACTCATCAAACATTCAACTACCTTTCTTGTCTCATTCACACAATCATTTAATTCTTCCAAAAATGGTTGAGTTAGTTAATGCATGGGGGTGGGAAGAGTATGGCAGTCAGAAATTCGAATTGAAGAAGTCATCAGATTTTGGAAAACATCTTTTTGACTTGTGGGGCAAGTAAATGCTTGGGAAGGCATGCCCAAGCAATTACTCACCCATTACTTCCATTTTTTTCACCCATTCTCCTTCATGTGGGCTTCCTTCATGTAGCTGAAGCTTCCTGTGTGTTCATCCTTCATGTTGGAGTCATTTTCCTCATTTTTGCATGCCCAGAAATTCATTTTTGTATTGTTCAGAAAGTGGGTAAGGAAGATTTACGTTTTCTTGTGTTTTCATGGATTCTCCAATGGCTGGGAACCGATTTTACCTTGTTGAGTGACCAAGAAGCTAGATTCATGCTTTTGGGGTTTATAGCAGTCGTTTTGGCTCCTATATTGCTATAGTCACCTTCAAAAATCAGAAATATGATTTGGGTCTTGGCAGAGGTTGATTTTGGGTCCTGGGGCTGTTTTACCCACTTACCATTTCTAATTTTAGCTTCCAGGATGTTTTTGTCCATGCCCAACACTGTAATTATTGTGTATTGAATTCATTTTGGCCATGTTAGGGCCAAAACATCTCAGGGATACGAATTGTTGTTAGGGGGTTGTTTTCACCCACCTTAGCAATTCATTTTGTTGCCAAACGGTTTTCCTCAACCCAGAAATTGTGTAATTCTTGTGTATGCATTTGTGGTTTCGTCTGTATCGAGTTAGGAGTGGAAGAGGTAAGTTGCTTCATAAACCTAGTGCATGAGGAACCTCATTGAGAGATCTTGAGGGTTGATTATTCCTTACTGCACACCCTAAATAGCACTGGAAGGGAATGCATAGCCCAAGGGACTGTACAACAAAGAAGGGGATGATTCCTTGTGTTGGGTGTGTACATGTTGGGAAAGCAAAGTCAGATCTTGTGTAGGTGTCCATAGCTCTATGGTTGAGCTCACTAGCTTAGAAAACAAGCCTTTCCATCCCCTTGGCAGTCTGATAAACCCAAACATAGCTTTGGCTTAACTGAGTTTTGACATATCTTTGGCTATGTGTTAGCCTGCTTAGTTTCCTTTTCCTTGGGAAATCATGCCCAGCTTGGGGGTGGCAGTGTTGCTAAGAGATTAAGGAGCACACTGGCCTATGGTTGGGTGGAACGTTGCAGCGACATAGTTGGTTGCGGGATGAGCTTCTTCATAAGATAAGTATTCTTGTATTTAAATCTCTGCATTTACATTTGATAATGAATTACAATGAACATGTGAATGAACGGAATGGATTTGCTTCTGCTCTGTGTTAAACATTTATGCATTTGTGCATGTTATTTTTTTTTTAACAGAAACTATAAAAAGGTTTGGTATTAAACAGGCTATGCACAGCCATACATTACAAAAAAACTGCAACTGAGTAGTTCTTGCTGGTCTGAAATAGAAGAGGCAAAACTAGGCCAAAGAATTGACCTTAATATGCCGAACAAAGTTCTTACATAACTATTAAAGACAGAGGTAGTATATACACGAATAAACTGTTGATTAAGAAGTAAACAAAAAAACATAAGCTGATTATCAAACTCATTAAGGGTTTCCTGGATGCCCTGGGGGCTGAGTGACCGATTCCTCCTCCATGTGTTGAGCTACCCCTGGAGGGTTTTCATTTACTTGGCTTCCTTGATTCATTTGAACCAGACGCTGGAGGTCCTCCTAAATGTGATCCACTTTCCCCATGATTTCCTTTAAATTCATCTCAGTATCATCAATCCTAGCATCATGGTTGCTAATCTGATAGGATGTGTAGCCAACCACATCAACAATATTTTTTAATTTCTTTAGTTGTCTCCCTACTGTCCATGATTCCAATAGCCACCATTTCATAAAGACGCCTTAGGTTTGCCTTTAGGTCTGCAAGACCTACGTTTTCACTTGCACGGTCCATTCTTTCATGGCTAGAATTGGGGTTAGCGAGATTAAGGTTAGAAAAACTGCTGAGTAAATCCTTATCAGAGCCTGTAAACTCAGGATCCTACCCAAAGCATATAAAACTAAGACTGAAAGGCAGATTACCGAAAGCTGAGACGAGAGTAGTAATTTCTTGCTGAAGAATGCCACAATCCTTCCTGCTACGGCAAGAGAGAGTTCCAAATGCTCCTTCCTTCCACCCTGAACAATTGCACCCAAAGATCAGAGTGTTGCTTCCAAGGAGAAATTGTCCATCTATGAGAACACTGGATGCAGAGCCTGAGGTTTAACACCGCGAAGGACCAATAGCTCATGAAGAGCAGATGCAATTCAAGAATGTAGCGAGAGCTAGCCTTTCCTTAATGAAGGCCCTAATCAAAGGCAAGGACTCCTAAGGGATCCCCTGAGCATAGCCTTCGTTGATGCCTGAGATTACAGTGAGCAAAGTTTTTTCCGAAAATATTGCAAAGAAATGAGAAAGGTCTAGGCTAACATAAGGACCGGGGGGTGAACGAAACTTCGGGAAGAAGCCATTGCATAGAGAATGATGAGACCTGGAGCATGCATTCTAGAATGAGCCATTACTCAGGAGGGGATGGTTCATTAAGGCAGGAAAGATCGAGAAGGAGTTGGAGGTGAGTGGAGACCACGCGTCGCCAAGGCAAGGTGCATGCATAAAACCATAGTCTATAACCATTATTCCAACAAGAATTGGGGTGGGGTGGGTTAGTAGGGGGGTATGTAACCTTAGAAACATTAGGGTATGGGTTTGAGGCTTGCTCCTAATCCATTGAGGCAAAAGTGACCTTGGGGAAAGGAGGCCCCAATGTTGTCCAAGGAATCCGCAAAGGCATTATTTGCTTGAAGAATGTGATAAAACTCATAATTGTCCGAAAGGAGAGGAGTGATTTTGTCGTACAGCCTTCGGCACTTGATGGAACCTGTGGTGTAGCCATTGATCATTTTGTATATGACTTGCCTTGAGTCACCAAATATCGCTATCCTAGAGGAATCTATAGTGTCCAAAAGTTCTAGACCCTACAAGAGAGCCATCCACTCAGCTTCATTGTTTGTCTTATGGCCCAGACCCCAAGCAAAGGTTTTTTCAGTTTGTCCTCTGGGATCCAATAAGATCCCCCCCACACCTTCCACCCCTTCATCTGTGCATGTTATTACTTCAATGCAATTTTCATTTTATGTTCATGGGGCTAGTTTCCCAGGTAGATAGTATTACAGTAGCATCCTCTTCACCGGTCGGAGGGTTAGGTACGTTATAGGAGGGTCTTGCATATGGTTTTAAAATCATGTATGGGGGAGATATTGTAATGTTCATTTCTAACAAAATAAAAAATAATAAAAAATATTATATGTCAGGCATAAATAATATTAAATATTAATAATAAAAATATTATATGTCAACCTTAAATAAAAAGATGTGTCTTTTAGAGTGCAATACCTAAGAAGAAGTTTGTACCTCCAGAGATTTGATCCCTCTCGGTGCTTGATAGAGCCTAGGATTTGGATCTATGCTGGTAACATCACCAACTCATCTTTGGGAACTATGAAATGTGATGATGTGGTTACTTGTAGCTACTTTACTGGGAGAAGAGTTGACGCAAAAATCATCTCTAGATCCCTCTACCAATGAAGCCTTATCTATGAGAGAGTGAGCTAGAGAAAGGGTCAATAAGGGAGATCATAGTCCATATCCAATTCTAGAGAATGCAAGAAAGGGAGGTAATAGAATTCTTGGAAACAAGGGTACTCAAGGAAGGATTGTAGGTATCTGAAGAAGGAAAAGAAGGAAAAAAATCCAAGTCAACCATAAGTTGAAGCTAGTACAACAGATTCAGAAGAGACAATAATATGTGAGGATTTGTCTGTGTAACAATAGTTCTCTATTATATGCTTGGATTTTGGAATTAGGTGCATCTTTACACATGTCTCCACACAGGGACTAGTTTGTCAAATACCGACCCTATAGTGGTGAAATGATCTAATTGGGTGATGATCATCCTTTAGAACTTGTGGGAAGAGGGGACATTAAGATCAAGCTGGAGGATGGCAAAGAAAGGAAGTTGTGTGATGTACGACATGTTCCATATATATGGAATATTATGCTCTCAATCAAGATGATGGATAAGTTGGAGTATTCTACTACCTTTGGTTATAGTGGATGTAAAATTACCAAAGGAGTCCTCGTGGTAGCAAGAGGAGAATCTTATGGGACCCTATATTGTTTATGATGTGATACACTGACGAATCATGCAGTTGTAGTAGACTCGTGGAATGTTTTCAATGTAGTGATGTTGTGGTATCAATGACTTGGACATGAGTGAAAAAGAGTTTTAAAATTATGCATGATTGAGGTATGATTTATGGGATAAAGTATTGTGATTTAGACTTGTGTGAGCACTATATTTTTGGTAAATAAAAGAGAGTTCAGTTTACTACGAGCTCTTGTGAAAGTCCTAATATTTTGCAACTTATCCATTCTGATATATTCATACCAATCCCCACTTTGTCCATAAATGGTGCAAGATATTTCTTGAATTTTACAGATGATAATACTAGAAGAGTGTGGGTGTATTTTTTGAAAAAAAAGGGATAAGTCTTTGAGGATTTTATAGAATTTAAGGCATGGGTAGAGAATTGTTTGGAAAGGCTATTTTATGTCTCAAATATGATAATGGAGAAGAATATTGCTCCAAGGAATTTAATAAATTTTGTACATGGGAAGGAATTAAGCACCATAATTTTGTTGCACACACACCTCAACAAAATGGTGTGGCTGAGCGGATGAATCACACAGTCATGGAATGTAAAAAATGCATGCTTAGTGCATCTAGATTGGATAATGGATCATGGGAAGAGGTTGTTAATACAACTGCACATATGATTAAGAAACCACCTAGTGTTGGATGGAAAGATTCTAGAGGAGGTTTGGTGTGGTAATCCAGTTAATTATTCTCATTTGTGTATTTTTGGTTGTGATGCATTTGCCCGTGTGCCTAAAGAAAAGATTTCCAAGATTAAACCAAAGTCAAGAAAATGTATTTTTCTTTGTTATGATAATATAGTAAAGGGGTATAGATTGTGGGATCCTATTGACCACAAGATAATTGATAGTTGAGATGTTATTTTTAATGAAAAAACCTTGCAAAAGAAGGAGGTACAACAAACACCTGAGATTGTACTAGTTGAAGTAGAAACAAGTGAAAATGAAAATGAAGCTTCTAATCAGCATGAAGAATAACAAGCTCAACAACCAAAACTCAGAAGATCTGCATATCCCAAGAGATGTCCGAAATGTACTCTTATTTTCAGTCTTATTTTGCTTTGTTAATTAACGACAGTGAAACTCGTTCATTTTAGGAATCTAGAGAATCTAAGAACGCAAAGAAATGGAGGAAATCCATAGATGAAAAAGTGAGAGAATTACACAAGAATGAAACATCAGAACTTATGTATCNATCTGATCCCCTAGCTCTCAGTAACCGCTCGAACCCACAGGAATCACATGGGTTAGCGGTATGGGCCTCAAGGCCTAAAAGGAAGGGGACATTACAATCTCCCAACAGGCAGAAAAATTATTGGAAATAAGTGGGTGTGTAAACTAAATAAAAACAATGATGGGTTATTGGAAAATTATAAATCTTGCTTGGTAGAAACAGACTCTATGTATAAGTCAGGTGTAAATTTTAATGAAGTCTTCTCTCTAGTTGTGAATCTTACTATTGTAATGGTTTTACTTGCATTTGTATCAACACAAGATTTAGAGCTAGAACAACTAGATCCTAAATGGTGATCTCGATGAAGAAATTTATATGGATCAAGTTGAGAGCTATAAATAAAGATGCAAATAATGTTGATGTATTTGTAACTTCGGAATGTATTCACTTGTATATCTTATGTATTGTACCCCAATGTTTATTTTGGGAAGTATCTGTAATGTAATTGAGTCATGTCATGCCCTGATGTTCCGATCGGGAGATTCAATAATGTAAACAAGTCATGTAAAGTCATAGAGTATAACCCTCCTTATTGATCAAGGGTTAAAGTCCCAAAGGTTGTGGGGTCCTAGGGTTATTAGACTCTCCTAGAGAAGTCGACCCTAGTGAGTTATTGTCAAGTCAAGAATTAGTATAAATAGAGAGGGAGCCTCTCTATTTATCACACATTCATATTCATTCACTCACACTTAGTTGTAGCGCATAAATGAGAGAGAGAGAATAAGCTGGGACAAGAGAGAGAGAGACTATTGCTGTCGGGAGATCATCTTACTGTCTTTGGGTTTTACTTTTGGTGCTGATTCTATCTCTGAGGAAGTTGAGGGGTTTTCTCCTTTATGGTTTCCCCGAGGAAAATATTTGTGTTCATTGTCTCTTGTGTTTGATTGTTGTGCTTGTTATTCTCTCAGATAAGATCCTAAGATCATATATCTTAAATGTTAAAAATATAACATGGTATCATAGCTAACCTGAGAAGAAGACACTGTGCAACTGCGAAAATTAGGGCTTCCTACTTTTTGGATCTCTCTCCACATATTTTCAGCAAAAGGAGGTTGGGCTGACTCTCCTCTCTAGGGCGCATCTTTCTGTCGAAGTAGAATCTGATTCTGAGCATTTTCAGTTTTTGACTCGACACTACTACCGAAAATTAGGGCTTTCCACAGAAGTGGAATTTTTGAGTGAGCCCAAGCCTGGATTGATCTCCTCCCCAAAATAGAAGTTTAGAGATCAAGATCAATTTTTTTGGTTGGGAAGAACTCCAGGAAAGTCAAACCCTAATCTACTCTTGAACCAGCCCTACAGAAATTCAGCTCCAGATCCAATTTCGACATCTTAACCTGGTAAGATCTAAATCTTTTACATTTCCTTTTGAGGTTCTCTATTAAGATGTCTCATCATACCAAGCTTGATGAAAATCTTGAGGGAGCTGATAACTTTCAAGCTTGGAAGTATAGGATCTCCCTAGTCCTGGAAGAAAATGAGTTGGACTCTTACATCAATGAAGAGGTTCCAGTTCCAAAGGGAAATGAGGCTAAGACCTTACACAAAAATAAATTGGTCATGGCTAAGAGGATTATTGCTGATTCAATCAAGGATCACCTCATACCACAGGTGTCCTCTCTAAAGACACCTAAAGAGATGTTTTATGCCCTGACCAATTTATTTGAAGGGAAGAATATAAACTGAAAGATGACTCTGAGAAACCAATTGAAGAATGTAAAGATCCATAATGCAGAGACCATCCAGTCTTACTTTAAAATGGTCTCTCAGATCAAGGAACAGCTGGAAGCGATAGATGAAGAAGTAGAGAATGCGGAAATTGTGATGACCACCTTGAATGGTCTCCCTAGGGCATGGGACTCTTTCATTCAAGGGATCTGTGCCAGCAAGAAGCTATTCAAGTTTAGCAGACTGTGGGAGGAATGCTCACAAGAAGAAGCTCGAATATTAGCACGAGAAGAAAAGATGGGAAGTGAAGATCAAGATCTCATAGTACAATCCAAGAAAAGCAGAACAAACCATCACAGAGGTAAGCACTCTCACCAAAAGAGAAACACTAGAAAGTATAACAAAGATTTGTCTAAGTAAATTTGCTATACATGTGATGAAAGAGGACACCTTGCAAGACATTTTCCTAGAAACAAAGATAGATCTCACAAGAAGAAGGGAAACAAGAAAATACATCATTCTCATGTTGCAGAAGATGATGAGCCTTCCAAGAAGAGAATCAAACAAGACAGTGATGATTCTTCAAGTGATGAAGAATATGTTTTTATTTTTGTTCTCACGATAAACATCACACATGGAAGCAATGATTGGCTTATAGACAGTGGGGCTTCCAAACATATGACGAGATTCCAAGAACCATTTGTGAAACTATCAGAACATGAATCACCCCACAAGGTGAAACTTGGGGATGACTACCAATATCCAATAAAAGGTAGTGGAGAATCCTCCTACAAATTAGACTCTGGAAAGTCTATGAAAATGAAGGATGTCCTATTTGTACCAGGACTAAAGAAGAACCTTCTCTCCATCTCTGCATTAGATGCAAAAGGTATAAGAGTTGCATTTATAGATGGTCAAGTCATCATGTGGCCAAAAGGAAAGACTATTGATGATGTAGTAGTAATTGGAGAACAAGAGGGAGGACTATACAGATTAAAGAGCCAACCAGAACAAGCTTTGGTTCATGACTCAGTAGAACCAAATGAACTTTGGCATAGAAGGCTTGCACATGTGAACTATAGGGCACTACCACTTGCAAGCAAAGCCATTGAAGGTCTTCCAGAAATACAAGAAAAACATGAAGGAGTATGCAAGGGATGTGCAAAAGGAAAGAACACAAAGAAGACATTTCCAAGTAGTGAAAGCAAGGCTAAAGGCATCTTGGAAATCATTCACTCCGATGTATGCGGTCCGATGTCATCCAGTTCATTAAGCGGGTATGTATACTATGTTTCTTTCATTGATGATTTTTCTAGGAAGACATGGATATACTTCATGAAGAACAAAGATGAAGTATTCAACAAGTTCAAGGAATTCAAAGCCTTGATCGAAAAATAGACAGAAAAGAAGATCAAGATTTTTTGATCAAACAATGGTGGAGAATTCACATCAAATGAATTCAAGGAATTATGCATAGATTTAGGGATTAAGAGAGATTTGACCACTCCATATAATACACAACAGAATGGGGTTGTAGAAAGAAAGAATAAAACGATCACGAAAGCTGCAAGGGCAATGCTTCATGATCAAGATCTTCCCATGCATCTATGGGCAGAAGCTGCTAGAACAACTATGTATGTACAGAACCGTACTCCGCATAGAGTACTCGAGAACAAGACACCTGAAGAAGTGTTTTTTGGCAAGAAACCAGAAGTCATTCATCTCAAAATATTTGGTTGTCCAGTGTACATACACATTCCAAAAGAAAAGAGGACAAAATTAGATCCTTCAGGAAGGAAGGGTATATTTGTGGGATACTCTGAAATCTCAAAGGCTTACAAAATATACTTCCTAGGATTCAAGAATATCGACATCAACAGGGACGTAACATTTGAAAAAGACTCCGCTTACAATAAATCTAGAAAGAGACCTACTGAAGAACCTGGAGAAACAGAAGTACCCAGAATTCATGACACAACCATGAACGAAGCGATTCCAGAAGAAGATCGAGAAGAAGAAGAACCTCAAGAACCTATAGATCCACCTCAAGAAAAGAATCCTTACAAGAGGAAACCTGCTTGGGTACAAGAAGCTATCCAAGGTGCCAAAAGATACAAGGCTCCAGAAGAGATAGACAGAGAAAGGAAAAGAACTAGGTCCCGCCCCGGTTATGCAGCCTTATTATGTGACTTCATTGATAAAGAACCTTCCAACTATGAAGAAGCGGTAGAAAAGAAAGAATGGAAGGATGCTACGATCGAAGAGTATCAATCGATCATGAAGAATTATGTTTGGGATGTTGTCCCAAGCCCAGAGGGGAAGTCTGTTGTGACTTCCAAATGGATCTATAAGATCAAGCATGCTGCAGATGGTAGCATAGAGAAATATAAGCCAAGATTTGTGGCTCGTGGTTTCTCCCAGAAAGAAGGAATAGATTATGAAGAAACTTTTGCTCCTGTAGCCAGATATACTTCCATCAGATCAATACTTGCTTTAGCTACAGTAATGAAGTGGAAAGTACACCAGATGGATGTCAAGGAAACTTTCTTGAATGGTGTAGTAGAAGAGGAAGTATATGTGGAGCAGCCACTCAGTTTTGAGACACACGACAGAGAGACTCATGTGTGTAAATTAAAGAAATCCCTGTATGGTTTGAAACAGGAACCCAGGACATGGTACAGTAGAATTGACAGCTTCCTATCCATCTTGGGCTTTACCAAGAGTAAAGCGGATTTCAACCTTTACTACAAGGTTGAAGAAGGGAATCCAGTGATACTCCTACTGTATGTAGATGACCTATTTGTGACAGGTGAGGATGGGTTGATTGCTAATACAAAGAGGAAGCTTGCTGCCGAGTTCGAAATGAAGGACATGGGTATGATGCACTATTTTCTAGGCATGGAGATGTGGAAGAATGCAGATGGAATTTCCCTAGGACAAGGGAAGTATGCAGTAGAGATCCTGAAGAGATTCAGGATGATGGACTGCAAGGCCATGACCGCACCTATGGCATCGAACCTGAAGCTATTGAGTGATGCTTCATCAGAAGCGGTTGATGCTACAATGTATCGTCAGATGATTGGGTCCTTGATGTACTTGATGAATACAAGACCAGATATTTTCTTTGATGTGAACACATTGAGCCAATTCCTGATGGATCCAAGACATGTTCACTTGATTGTTGCAAAGCATATTCTGAGGTACCTGAAGGGTACAGTTGATTATGGGCTCAAGTATGAGGTGAATCAGAAGATTAACCTGGAAGGTTATGTGGATTCATATTGGGTAGGCAGTGCCATTGATAGAAAGAGCACTTCAGGGTGTTGCTTTAGTATGGGATCAAGTGTGATCTCCTGGTTTAGCAGGAAGCAATCATGTGTGGCACTAATTACAGCCGAAGCAGAGTATATTGCATCTTGTTCGGCTAGTTGCGAGGAAGTGTGGCTGAGAAAGCTACTGTATGATTTATTTGATATCCAGATGGATTCTATTTGTATATATTGCGACAACCAGAGCTGTGTGAAGTTGTCGGAGAACCTAGTGTTCCATGACAAGTCAAAGCATATTGAGATCAAGTATCACTATATCAGGGATATGGTGCAGAGAGGAGCAGTGAAGATCCAGTATGTTGTGACGGATAGGCAGATAGTTGATGTATTGACCAAACCATTAGCCAGAGTAAAGTTTGAGTACTTTAGGGAGAAACTTGGTGTTCTCCAGATCGAGGTTCCCTCCAAAGGGAATTGATGTGTCCGTTGGCCCTTCTGACATGGTGGCAGCCTGAGCTTCACATGGTTAGATGTAAGTGCAGAGATGCTCTGATGTGATTGTGGGTTGTGTTACCACATGATCAATGCAGAGATATTCTGATGTGATTATGGGTTGTGTTACCACATGATCAGTGCAGAGCCATTCTGATGTGATTGAGGAATGTGTTCCCACATGATCAAATATAAGTGCAGAGCCATTTTGATGTGATTGAGGGATGTGTTCCCACATGATCAGATATAAGTGCTGAAGGCCATTCACTGGGAGAATGGAGGCACCTGGTTAGTTACCAGGAATTTGTTTTAGTCTGGGACTGAAACTCAGCTTAGTGCTGAGAGGCCATTGAGGCCATTCTCTGGGAGAATGGAGGCACTTGGTCAGTTACCAAGAATTTGTTTCAGTCTGGGACTAATACTTAGCCTAGAGCTGAGAGCCCTTCTGACATGATGAGGTCGGATGTAAGTGCAGTTCCTTTCTGACATGATAAAGTTGGATGTAAGTGTAGAGCCCTTCTGACATGATGAGGTCAGATGTAAGTGCAATGCCTTTTTGACATGATGAGGTCAGATGTAAGTGCAGATCCCTTCTGACATGATGAGGTCGGATGTAAGTGCAGAGCCTTTCTAACATGATGAGGTCGGATGTGAGTGCTGGGCGTTTCTGACATGGGTTTTGGATATGTTCCTCCCATGGTCAGATGTGAGTGTTGAGCATGCCTTTCTGACATGGTTCATTCCATGGTTAGATGTAAGTGCTGGGTGGGCCTTTTTGACATGTTTCATTCCATGGTCAAATATAAGTGCTGAAGACGATGAAGACCTACATGAAGGCTAGCCCTACAACCAGCATGAAAAAGGGATGGATCTGTAGAACTTCCTGTGATGAGTAGAATTGAGATAGCACCAATGATGATGACCCAGTGATAATTCGGCAGTGATAATCCAGATCAAGTGATGATCCAAACTTGATGATGATCCAGTGATGCTCTAGATCAAGTGATGATCTAGACTCGATGATGATCCAGTGATGATCCATACTTGATGATTTGACTATGAAGATGACTTGAAGATGAAGATATGATGATCCAGATGATACAGAGAAGAAGACTTGTGCTGATAAATTGTGTCGAGAGAATACCTTCCTAGTTAAGAGGGAGTGTTGATGTATTTGTAACTTTGGAATGTATTCACTTGTATATCTTATGTATTGTACCTTGATGTTTATTCCAAGAAGTATATGTAATGTAATTGAGTCATGTCATGCCCTGATGTTCCGATCGGGAGATTCAATAATGTAAACAAGTCATGTAAAGTCATAGAATATAACCCTCCTTATTGATCAAGGGTTAAAGTCCCCGCAGTTGTGGGGTCCTAGGGTTATTAGACTCTCCTAGAGAAGTTGGCCCTAGTGAGTTATTGTCAAGTCGAGAATTAGTATAAATAGAGAGGGAGCCTCTCTATTTATCACACATTCATATTCATTCACTCACACTCAGTTGTAGTGCATAAATGAGAGAGAGAGAAGAAGCTAGGATAAGAGAGAGAGAGACTACTGCTGTCGGGAGATCATTTTACTATCTTTGGGTTTTACTTTTGGTGTTGATTCTATCTTTGAGGAAGTTGTGGGGTTTTCTCCTTTATGGTTTCCCCGAGGAAAATCTTTGTTTTCATTGTCTCTTGTGTTTGATTGTTGTGCTTGTTATTCTCTCAGATAAGATCCTAAGATCATATAGCTTAAATGTTAAAAATCTAACAAATAAAATTTGGTTTGTAGACTTAAGAAATCTCACTATGGATTGAAATAGGCACCAAGGATGTCATACATAAAATTTGACACCTATTGATGTAATTGTAACTTCGGAATGTATTCACTTGTATTTCTTATGTATTGTAACCTGATGTTTATTCCAGGATGTACTTGTGTCATGTCATGCCCCGATGTTCCTATCAAGAGGATCTATAATGTAAACAAGTCATGTCAAGTCATTGTGGGTAACCCTCCTATTGTCTAATGGTTAAAGTCCCCGCAGTTTCGGGGCACTAGGGTTAGTAGACTCTCCTAGAGAGGTTGGCCCTAGTAGGGTTTAGTCAAGTCAGGAATTAGTATAAATAGAGAGCTGGCCTCTCTATTTATCATACACTCATCCACACTCATTTGTAGCGCATAGCTGAAGAAGAGAAAGACACAGGGGCAAGGAAGAAATAGGTTACTGCTGTCGGGAGATCATCTTACTATTTTGGGGTTTTACTTTTGGTGTTGATTCTATCTCTGAGGAAGTTGTGGGGTTTTCTCCATTTATGGTTTCCCTGAGGAAAAACACTGTGTTCATTGTCTCTCGTGTTTGATTGCTGTGCTTGTTGTTCTCTTAGTTAAATATCCTAATATTATGTTAGCTCAATGTTAAAAATCTAACATGGTATCAGAGCTAACCTAAGAAGAAGACACTGGGCAGCAGCGGGAACTAGGGATTCCTACTTTGTGGGTCTCTCTCCACAGATTTTCAGTAAAAGAAGGTTGGAATAACTCTCCTCCCTAGGGCGCATCTTTCTATCGAAGCAGAATCCAATTCTGAGGTTTTTCAGTTTTGGACCCAACACTGCTGCCGAAAATTAGGGCTTTTCACACAAGTGGAATTTTTCAGTGAGCCCAGGCCTAGATTTATCTCCTCCCTAAAATCAAAGTTAGGGATCAAATTCAAAGCATTTGGTTGGATAGAACTTCAGAAAAGCAAAACCCTAATTTGCTCCTAAACCAGTACTACAGGATTTCAGCTCCAAATCTAGATCCGACATCTTGACTTGGTAAGATCTAAATCTTTTGTATTTCCATTTGAGGTTCTCAGTTAAGATGTCTCATCATACCAAGCTTGATGAAAATCTTGAGGGAGCTGATAACTTCCGATCCTGGAAGTATAGGATCTCCTTGGTCTTGGAAGAAAATGAGTTGGACTCCTATATCAGTGAGGAGGTTCCAGTTCCAGAGGGAGATGAGGAAAAGGGCTTACATAAGAAGAAGTTGGTTATGGCAAAGAGGATCATTGTTGATTATATCAAGGATCACCTTATACCACAGGTGTCCTCCCTTAAGACACCTAAAGCTATGTTTGATGCCCTAACCAAATTGTTTGAAGGGAAGAACATAAACCGGAAGATGACTCCGAGAAACCAACTGAAGAATGTAAAGATCCAAAATGTTGAGACCATCCAGCCTTACTTTACAAGGGTATGTCAGATCAAGGAACAACTGGAAGCAGTAGATGAAGAAGTGGAAAATGCAAAGATTGTAATGACCACCTTGAATGGTCTCCCTAGATCATGGGACTCCTTTATTCAAGGAATCTGTGCTAGAAAGAAGCTAGTCAAGTTCAGCAGACTATGGGAAGAATGCTCTTAAGAAGAAGCTCGGATAGCAGCTCTAGAAGAGAAGATCAAGCTCTCACAGTTGACTCCAAGAGACCCAGAAGAAGTTCTCATCACCCCAGAGGTAAGACCTTTCATAAATATAACACTAGAAAATATTTGTCTAGAATAAGATGTTATACATGTGATGAGAAATGACATTATGCTATAGAATGTCCTAGAAAAAAAACTGTCTCTCACAAGAAGAAAGGAAACAAGAGAATACATCATGCTCATGCTGCAGAAGATGATGAACCTTCGGCAAAGAGAACCAAATATGAAAGTGAAGATTCTTCAAGCGAGGAAGAATATGTTTTGATCTACGCTCTCATGGGAAACATTACTCATGGAAGCAATGATTGGCTTATAGATAGTGGGGCTTCCAAGCATATGACAGGATTCAAGGAATCCTTTGTGAAACTTTCAGAACATGAATCACCTCACAAGGTGAAGCTAGGAGATGACTACCAGTATCCAATAAAAGGTAGTGGGGAATCCTCCTACAAGCTAGACTCTGGAAAGTCTATGACAATGAAGGAAGTATTGTTTGTACCAGGATTGAAGAAGAACCCTCTCTCCATATCTGCATTATATGCAAAAGGAGTGAGGGTTTCATTTATAGATGGTCAAGTCATCATGTGGCCAAAAGGAAAGACTATCGATGATGCAGTAGTGATTGGAGAGCAAGAAGGAGGATTGTACAAATTAAAGGGCCATCTAGAATAAGCCTCTGTTCATGACACAGTAGAGCCAAATGAACTTTGGCATAGAAGGCTTGCACATGTGCATTATAGAGCACTACCACTTGCAAGCAAAGTTGTTGAAGGTCTTCTAGAAATTCAAGCAAAACATGATGGGGTCTGCAAAGGATGTGCAAAAGGAAAGAACACAAAGAAGACATTTCCAAGTAGCGAGAGAAAAGAAAAAGGAATCTTGGAAATAATCCACTCCTATGTATGCGGTCCTATGTCATCAAGCTCACTAAGTGGGTATGTATACTATGTTTCTTTTATTGATGATTTTTCTAGGAAGACATGGACTACCTTTATGAAGAACAAAGATGAAGTATTCATCAAGTTCAAGGAATTCAAAGCCTTGATCGAGAACCACACTGAAAAGAAGATCAAGACCTTCGATCAGATAATGGCGGAGAATTCGCGTCAAATTAATTCAAAGAGTTATGCAAAGACTCGGGGATTAAGAGGGAGTTGTCAACTCCTTATAATCCACAACAGAATGGGATTGCAGAATAGAAGAACATAAATATCATGGAAGCTGTAAGAGCTATGCTTCATGATCAAGATATGCCCATGCATCTATGGGCAGAAGCTGCTAGAATAGCGGTGTATGTACAGAACCGTACTCCACACAGAGTACTCGAGAACAAGACTCCTGAAGAAGTCTTCTTCGGCAAGAAACCAGAAGTCAGCCATCTCAGAACATTCAGCTGTCAAAATTAGATCCTTCAGGAAAGAAGGGTATATTTGTGGGATACTCTGAAAGCTCGAAGACTTACAGAATATATTTCCCAGGATTCAAGAAGATTGATATCAGCAGGGATGTGACATTTGATGAAGACACAACTGACAACAAATCCAGGAAGAGACCTGCTGAAGAACCTGAAGAAGCAGAAGCACCCAGAATTCATGATACAACCATGAACGAAGAAACTCAAGAATTTCAAGAACCACAAAGACCTGTAGATCCACCTCAGGAGAAGAATCCTCACAAGAGGAAACCTGCTTGGGTACAAGAGATTATCCAAGGTGCGGAAAGATATGGGGCTCCAGAAGAGAATCACAGAGAAATAAAGAGGACCAGATCCTGCTCCGGGTATGTAGCCTTACTATGTGACTTCATCGATAAAGAACCTTCCAGTTATGAAGAAGCGGCATAACGAAAAAGAATGGAAGGATGCTATGATCGAAGAATATCAATCAATCATGAAGAATGATGTTTGGGATGTTGTCCCAAGACCAGAAGGGAAGCCAATTGTAACTTCCAAATGGATCTACAAGATCAAGCATGCTGCAGACGGTAGTATAGAAAAATATAAAGCAAGATTTGTTGCTCGTGGTTTCTCTCAGAAAGAAGGAATAGATTATGAAGAAACCTTTGCACCTGTAGCCAGATACACTTCCATCAGATCGGTACTTTCTCTAGCTGTAGTGATGAAATGGAAGATACACCAAATGTGTTAAATTTTCATATGCTTAGCTAAGACATCAGTACTTCATTTCATTTCATAACAAAAGCATATAAACAGGATCACTGAAAGATAGACAAGCACAACCATACAAAAGAGAACACAAAGATTTATCCTGGGAAAACCCTAAAGGGAAAAAACCAGCAAATGCTTCCTCAATATAGATTCCCCAAAAGATAAAAGATAAAAGATAAAACCAGCAAGGAGATCAAAGCCTGATCCTCCTCCTTCTCCAGCTACTTCTCTTCTCCACTAATGCGCTACACAAGTGAGAGTGTGTGTTCTCAAATGAGGAGAGCTACACCTCTATTTATATTCATCCATTCACTTCAATTAACTCATCTGACATGTAGGCTTGAGTTAATCATGTAGGCTCGAGTTACACATGTAGGCTTAAGTAACCACACTGGGGTGCTAATGACCCACCTTTACAATTAGAGGGGACAACCTCATGAATCTTATTAGTTCTTCCGATTAGAAGCATCGGGGTACAAGATAATACAAGTGGTTCTCCCGGTAGGACCATCGGGGACCACAAAAGATACATGTAGAATATTCTTCGAAGTTACAATATTTCAACACTCCCCCTTAACGAGAAGGGTATTCTACAACAACATCAACAACAACAATAGTAGGAGAGAGATAGAGGACATCATCAACATCATCAAGGTAATACATCTATAAATCATTGGAATATTTTCAACATTATGTAGTCTTCATATTCAATCTTCAGTCTTCATCATCATTAATACTTTGACTGCTTCGATCAACAACA
>LPNX011136845.1:97289-113825 GCA_001517045.1 Pseudotsuga menziesii | reverse complement strand
TGTGTCGAGAGAATACCTTCCTAGTTAAGAGGGAGTGTTGATGTAATTGTAACTTCAGAATGTATTCACTTGTATTTCTTATGTATTGTAACCCAATGTTTATTTCGGGATGTACTTGTGTCATGTCATGCCCCGATGTTCCTATCGGGAGGATCTATAATGTAAACAAGTCATGTCAAGTCATTGTGGGTAACCCTCCTATTTTCTAAGGGTTAAAGTCCCCGTAGTTTTGGGGCACTAGGGTTATTAGAATCTCCTAGAGAGGTCAGCCCTAGTAGGGTTTAGTCAAGTCGGGAATTAGTATAAATAGAGAGTTGGACTCTCTATTTATCATACACTCATCCACACTCAGTTGTAGCGCATAGTTAAAGAAGAGAAAGACACTGGGGCAAGGAAGAAAGAGGTTATCGCTATCGGGAGATCATCTTACTGTTTTTGGGTTTTACTTTTGGTGTTGATTCTATCTCTGAGGAAGTTGTGGGGTTTTCTCCATTTATGGTTTCCCCAAGGAAAAACACCGTGTTCATTGTCTCTTGTGTTTTATTGTTGTGCTTGTTGTTCTCTCAGTTAAAGATCCTAATATTATGCTAGCTTAATGTTAAAAATCTAACAACACCTTCATGAAGAGCCAAGGTTTTAGTAGAAGTGAAGATGACCATTGTTGATATTATAATAGGGTTGATGATGGGAGTTTTATTATATTTTTGGTGTATGTTGATGATATGCTGGTTGCAAGCCCCGATATGAAAATCATTAATCTAAAGGAACAATTGGCTAGTACATTTGAAATGAAGGATTTAGGAGCAACAAATCAAATTCTAGGTATGAACATACATAGGGGTATAACTTGAAGGAATATATGGTTAAGTCAAAATTCATATATAAAAAATATTATGCAATGGTTCAATATGTAGAATGAAAAAGCAGTTAGTACCCCACTTCCTACACACTTCAATTTGTCTTCCAAACAATGTCTTAGCAAATAAGCAGAGAAGAGAAACATGCATTGTGTACCATATTGATCAGTAGTGGGAAGCCTCATGTTCAACATGGTGAGCACCAAATAGGATAATGCTCAAATAGTGGGAGTTGTTAGCCAGTTCATGGTGAATATTGGTAAAGAGTATTGGAATGTTGTGAAGTGGATACTCAAATATTCAAGGGGCACTTTAGATGTTGTTATTTTCTACATATCGGCATATTTACAAATTAAAGGTTTTGCATATTATGATTTTAGTGGAGATAGAGATGGACAAAAGTCTACAAAATGATATACTTTCACTCTTGTTGGTGGATTTGTAAGTTGGATATATAATTTGCAACCAATAGCAGCTTTATCAACCACTGAGGAAAAACATGTGGTAACAATTGAGGCTATTAAAGAGGAAATATGGCTAGAGTTATTGATGAAATAATTGAAGATGATGCAAAGGAATATCACTTTGCACTATGATAGTTAAAGTTTTATTCACTTAGTGAAGAATCCAACATTTAATGATGACACAGAGCATATTGATATTATGTACCATTTCACAAGGAAAATTGTGGAACAAGGTAGGATCTTATTGGAGAAAATTGATGTTAATGAGAATACTACAGATTTGCATACAAAGCCGATCATGACAGAGAAGTTTGAATGGTTAAAAACGTCTTTGGGCTTGTTGAAAACGTGGTGAAGGAAACATTGGGCAATGACACTCGAGTGGAAAACATTTGGTAAGGAACTTCCTGTATATTAACTTCAAGTGGAAGAATGTTAGGATATGAAGCCAATATCTAGATATCCAATATTTAACATTGTAACATAAGAGATATAGAAGAAATCCGTAAGTTTTATGTTGAGTAATAATAAAATATCAAAGTTTCCATTTCCCCATGGACCTGCTTACATAAGGTTTTCCACATAATTATAATGTTCTATTGTTATTGTTCTTTGATTCTATATTTTATATATTTTACTAACAGAGCTGCTTTGACCATATTTTCCACTTCTCTTAGAAATCTCATAGGTGGCCAAGAACTTGGCCCCTATATAATTAAATCTTGATTCCATTGAGTAGGTAACAATTGAATAGATCATGGAAACCAAGATGAAGGTCACTATCTAACATAACATCTAACTATATCGAGTTGTAAACGTGTGGAAACTTCTTCCCTATCACAAGTGGCTCAATCGGAGTCAAATACAATAGAAGTTTCCCCATATGATGGACGAACTCAACACAATTAGGACCATTGTTCCCTAACGGGGGATGACTGATCCAGGTGGATATTGGTGGCCACCCAATTGCTCCATTGATTCAAATGGTTCCACATCTTAGTAGTTTTACTATTTTTTTTAGCTCTCAAACTTTTGATGCAGTTTCTTTTGCATTTCCTCTGCATTTTTTTGCAATGGATGATGGCCCGCCAAAATGATAGATCATGAGTTAAGAAAAATTTGTGCCCTCGAGAAGTTGATATATCGATTATCTTCCTTAGGGCCCAGATAAATTTTGTCGCATCATTTTAGGGTTAGGGTTGTTTCATCCTAGGGAATCATAGTTGAGGTTAAAAAGGAAATTTTGACCTCTTGTAATGGCTTCTTACAAATGAGAATAGTCAACACATATCTATTCAGAGATAAGCTACAATCATCCTAACTAGTTTATATTGCTTTACAATTTAGTATATTTCCATTCAATTCATTAAGAGGATTTTGGTTTTATTGTACTACTGCTATCTATGTAGTACCATTGTTTGTGTGTTTCCATTTTATATTTTCTACTTTCATTCCATTATCTATAATCCTAATCAATGGTAAAAGAGAGATATGCTCTTTGTTATTTCTTAATGCACATCCTTGATATCATGAGTTGGGTCTTGAATTAATTGAGCTTGGGAAAGACCCTATTGTCAACCCAAACAAAATCACATAGTGGAAAGAAATATAGATAATGGAGTAGGAGATCCTATTATTATTTTTTAATAAGGAATCCCTCGTGTAATAGAGGAATGAGATGAGGGATAATTTTTCCAATATCCTTTGAAAACTGCCAACGAAAAAAGTGACATCTTCAACCAACAACCATTTTGGAGGTGCAACACCCTTCAATGCACAAGTTAAATTTTACATTCCTTTATTTGAAGTCCATATATATGATAACGATTTCAATAAATGGTTAAATATATTAGAGGGTTAATACTTTGTTTAAAAACAAATATAATAACAAAAATATCCCCTTCACACTCCTTAAATACCTCTTCCATTTAAAAGATTGGTGGGATGGTTATTGGGAGAGACATGTTGGAGTTGAGTGTAAAACATACATGACATAATCTGCATCGGTGGGTTTTGTCCCTGCTCTCAAAGAGGATTTCTACTCTACTAGAAACTATGATGATTAGTACATGAGATGGACAAGTTTGCGCTACGAGAGAGAGACTAGATGTGCCAGAGTTCACCAACACCTTCCACATATTATGCTTAAATATGGGTATCAAATATTTTGAATGACACTTCGACCTATAGTACCATAATAGCCTACATAGGTGCATTGAAACAAATATGGATTTCCTCGACATCTCCCCACTAGGAGCCACTTATTGATATGATGTTAAAAATGAGAAAGAAATTAAGTAAAATGATAAGCAAGAGCTTGGGATATCAAAACAACTGCAAAAAAAGCATGAGAATATTTCCCTAATTCACAAAATAGAGGAAATAACAAGGATATCCAATCTCAGGACAACCAATCCAAGCCATGGGAAAGAAGGGCAATGGTAAGTCAAAGAAGGACAATGGAAAGTGGTGTCTCCTTTAGCACAACACTAATGAAAGTCACTCTAAGTTGTCATTATTGGTTGAGATAAAATCCTAAGAGTAAAACCCTAGCTTGGACTTTGACTCAAAACTAGATAAGGGAAAGTGGATTATTGACGTAGAACCTAGTTCTACCATAGAAACTGCAAAGGTCCAACTAGAGTTAGAGGAAGGTGAATACCTATTCCATTCACATTTATGGGTAAAGTGGACTACATTATGTTTCATTGTTGACAATGGTATATATAAGAATTTGAACTTGGTTGAGGTCATCAAAATATTGTATCTACTGAAAATACCACACCCCAATTGTATACCATCAGTTAGTTGAGATAGGAATAAAACACTATGTTAGCTAGAAATGTCGCATGCCTTGCAGCATCAAGCCCTTTAGATATGAGGTATTGTGTGATGCTTCCCCACTTAAAGTTTGTGATGTTATTTTAGGAAAACTCTACAAGTGGAAATGCCATGTTTTTATGAGTCTATATCCCACAACGTCATTGTTACTTTGGGATGTCATTTCTACGGGATACCGAACATTTTTGTTGTGACTCAGATCCCGTATGTGGAAAAGTCGTTGCTACTTTGGGAGATCAATAATTCAAATGATTTCATACCTCAAGATCCTCTTTCTATTGACCTGACATATATATTCTCTCTTCTCATGAATGAATAAATCTAATGTTAGTTCCAATATCTCATTCAAAAAGGCCACATTTGACCAAGATCCTCACCTTGTAGGAGCCCAATTATGTTGGTATAGAAGAAGGATGGGACATTGACACTTTGTCTTTATTATAGAGCTATGAACAAAATCATAGTTAAGAATCGATATTTAGCCCCTCCAATTGACTATCTTCTTGATCATCTAAGGGATGCCAAGTTTTTTATTGAGATTGATCTTAATCCATGCCACCACTAGGTACCCATTGAGAAAAATAATGCATGGAAGGTTACCTTCAAGTCCAAAGAAGGAATTTTAAAGCATTTGGTCATGCCTTTTGGCTTAACTGATGCTCCAACAATGTTAGCAAGGATGATGGATGGTACCTTGTGGCCATTTACAAATTATTTTGTATTTGTATATGTGGATGATATTCTCATCTTTAGTGAAAATTTAGTAGACCATTTACAACACATTCAACATATCTTGAGCACCTTGCAACAACACAAGCTATATGCCAATCTGGAGAAAAAATCATTTTCCATGCATAAAATCTAATATTTGGAATACATAATAGAGGAGTGTGGTGTGCATTTGGATCTATCCAAGATCCAAGTCATTCACAAATGGTCAACCCCAACAACTCCCATAGACATCCAAAGTTTCTTGGGCCTTTCCAACTCTATTGCAGGTTTCTGTTTGGGTCCTCCCATATCACTTGGCCCCTAATCCAGCTAACCAAGGGTAGGGCGAAATCCAAGTTCATTTGGCCCGAGTCACAATAGGAATAATTAAAGGATTTGAAATGTTTCTTTTGTTTAACTCTAGTACTCACCCTACTAGAACTACAACAACCCTTCAAGGTTGAGACAAATGATTTTGATTATGTCGTTTATGTAGTTGTTATTCAATATGTACATTTGATGGCCTATCATAACGATACACTCTCTTATGTATTTCATAGGAACCCTTCCTATGATAATGAACCTAAATCAGATTTAATGGTTCACTAACTCTTTTACACAATTTTCAACAAACTAGCTTATATGCAAGAAAAATTTCAAGCTTGAGGAGTGAGCAGAAAGGGGTCAATAAGATTAACCAGGAAAGGAAATGGTATTGAATGTTAAGGTTTCTAAGCACAATTTGTTGGGTCCTTTTAGGTTTTAAACATCATATAGGCTGAATTCTAATTCTAGGCTCCTGGTAGTCCCAACATATGCCAGCTAGAACCTTTACAATTCAGTCTCCAACAACCAGTGGTGATAGGATTGGGATTAGGGAGACCTTCAGAACTATGATATGGAAGTATGGGTAGGTATTATCAGGTTTTTACAGGTAAGAAACATATTAGAAATTTTTTGGGGGTTTCACTAGTAAAACTAACTTTTAGGACAACTCCTTGGGTTTGACTTCTGGGCTACCCAAATAGTATTAGAAGGAAACTAATTCTCTGTTTTAAGCATGGAGTCCTTATATAAGTGTGTTAAGAACATATTAGAACAATAATGGAATGAATTCATGAAAATGAGGCTGATTTATGCATAAAACAATAAAACTAGTCAAATCTAGGTGCAAATATAGACAAGGTTAAATTAACTCATGTGAAACTTATTCATTCTGGTTCAGAATGTCATAAAATTTTTAGAGAGTATTATTTACATCAATAGAAACCATGGGAAGTCAAAATAAATCTTATAAATTGATTATAGAACATTCTTTAACAAAATACATCCATACAATGTAGTGGGAGGCCACAATCACTGAAGAACTTGAATATTCAAATCCCAAGACTTCTTCAACAAATGGGGTAGCTATGGATCTAATAGATTCACCTGAAAATAATCTCATTTATGGATAAAATCCACCAATACTCGCCTATGAATTCAACTCAAACTCTCAGAAAGGAAGAGAAGACTAGAAATACATCTGAGATTCGAATGGGAGACTTCCTAAGCTCTGCAATGGAACTCGAACTGGCTTAGGAAATGACTTCAATGCCTCTAATAAGAATCCATTAATGGATGCATTGGCATCATGAACAAGGATGGAACACAATTGCTAAGGGGAATATCACCCAAATCTCAATTGAGGCACATCACTCAACCACTGAGAAGCAAAGATCTCAAGACAAAAAACACAATGACCAAAATTCGAAAGAGGGGTGCGCTATCATTCCTTTATATACAAGTTGGATTCATTCTCAACCTTCCTTTACCAATGCGCCCTGACGAGTGGATGATGAAACTTGCTTTATTTCTTGTTTTTCCCCTGACATGCCTTTTATGACCTTGGAAACTCCACCCTACTCCTTTTACATTAAATTTCCTTTATCCTTTTTAGAAACTTTGCCCTCCTACTTTTAGGCTAAATTTTCTTTCTCCTTTTTAGAAACTGTACCCTCCAAGAGTTTCATGTTTTGATCTTGACAACTTTTCCTGTACTTGCTTGCTTTATCCTTGTTTTTCTCTCTAACTTCTTTATGCATGCTTTCTATCTTTTTCCTAGATTTCTTGCTCTTTCTTGATTTTCTCCAGGTTTTGTTTTTGGTTGACAACCACATGGTCCAAATGATATTATGTTTCCCCCTTGTCACCTAGTACATTCACTTAGCATAAAATTTAATTAAACAGCCACGAAAATAATTTAATAATAAAACTTTGCACCCTATGTCTAACAATTTGCACATTTATTATTTTTTTACAATTAACCCCTCCTAGGCTAGAGTTACTAGGGTTTATGAACACACAACATCAAGTAGGTCACGTGGGAGGGAAATTACTATCCTCCCCTCCCAAAATTTGTTTGTCTTCAAGCAATTGTACTCCAGGGTGTTGCAACACCTATTCATTTTCTCATTTGGAATCCTCATTGGGTAGCCCTTTCCACAAGACTAGATATTCCTTGATGGTTATATTCCTTACCCTTCTCTCTCTAGTCCGCAATATATTATCCGGTACCAAGATTAACTTCCCTTCATCATCCACGGGCAGAAGTTCCGCTGAAACTGTTACTTGTTTCCCAGCTTCCTTCTTTAAACATGATACATGGAAAACATTATGGACCTTACTAATTTTAGGCAGATATAACTCATAAGCAACTTCACCTACCTTCCTCACTATTATGTATGGGCCAAAGAACTGTGGTTTTAACTTCTCAACACCTTTACTCCTCAAAGTTGATTGTCTATATGGTTTTAATCTCAAATACACTAAGTCATTCACCTGAAAGCTCTGCTCAGTTTTGTTCTTATCTGCATGCATTTTCTATTAGTTTTGAGCAATTTACAAATTGTCCTTGAGTTCTTTCAATATATCTTGACTCTCTTGAATCCCATACTTAGCTTTTGGAGCTCTACTTTCTCCAAAAAAATGATCCACATAAGTTGGGGCTTCATACCCATAGAGGGCCTTGAAGGGAGACATGCCTATCAACATATGATAAGTATTATTGTAGAAGAACTCTCCCAAATGCAACCATCTAATCCATGTCTTTTGTTGTCCTATGACACAATTTCTCAGATATCCTTCCAGCCATTGATTGACTCTCTCAGTTTTACCATCAGTTTGGGGATGATAACTTGTACTGATATTCAATTATGTCACCGACAGTTTGAATATTATTGCCGAAAAGCACTAGTAAACTTAATGTTTATGTCATTGTAATTTGAACACCTCCTTAAACAAGATTTCAACAATTTGAGTTGGGGAACTGGTTGAAGGAACAACAAAGAAGTGTGCAATCTTGTTTAGTCTATCAGCTACAACAAATATGCAATCCTTACCTTGCACCATGGGAAGTCCAGTGATAAAATCCAATGAAATGCTCTCCCATTTGTTATTTGGAATTGGCAGTGGTTGTAGTAGTCCAATTGGATGTGTGTGCTCATCTTTATTCTGTTGGCATGTGTTACATTCTCTCGCATGCCTTAGCACATCATACGGTAATTTTTTAGGTAACCAAGATTCCCTGCTAGTGGTAAATCATGGGATGCCTCCAAAATCTTATTTTTAAGTATGATACTGGTACCAAGTAAATCCTATCCTTGTAATAGATGAATCCATCCACTACTTTATACATATCATATCTAATTGTTCCATCTATTAATTCACATTCAAATTGATTTCTAGAGTACTCTAAGGATAGTTTATCTTTCCAATCCACAGGGACCTCCATATGCTACTACATTCATCTTCCTTTTTTGGTACTCTATAGAACAGTCATAAGCTTGAAATTTACTTACCCACTTTTGTTGCCTATCATTAATCTCTTTTTGGGTTAAGAAATGTCTCAAGCTATTGTGGCCAATTTTGACCACAAACTTATTTCCCACTAGGTACTGTCGGAATTTGGACAAGACATGCATTATGGCCAACATCTCTTTATCATAGATGGAATAATGCCTTTCATGGGGTTACAACTTTCTTCTCTCAAAGGCAATTGGGTGCTTGCTTTTCATGAGTATTGCTCCAATGCCCTCCCTAGAGGCATTGCACTTGAGCACAAATGGTTGAGTGAAGTCAGGTAGAGAAAAAATTGGGAAACTGCTCATAATTGTTTTAATCTTTTCAAAAACCTTTTCAGCTTCCTCTGACCAATATAAGGCTTCTTTCTTGGTAAGATCAGTCAAGGGAGTTGCTAGTTGAGAAAATCATTTGACAAAATTTCAATCGTAAGTATAGATTCCAAGGAATCCTCTCAATTCTATGACATTCTTGGGGCTTGGCCAATCAATGATAGCTTGGATCTTTTCCATGTGTACCTTCACCCGTTCTTCTCCAATCACATGGGCAAGATACAGTAGCTCAGTCATCCCAAATTCACATTTGGACAACTTTGCATACAATGATTGGTCTGCAAGAATAGTTAGTACATATTTTAAATGTTGTAGGTGTTCTTTCCAATCTTTACTATAAATTAACATGTCATAAAAGAATACTAACACGTACTTACAAATATGCTTTTTGAATACCATGTTCGTGCAATACTGAAATGTTGCAGGTGCAATAGTCAAGCCAAATGGCATGACTAATAATTCTAAATGACCATAATGACAGTGGGAAGCTGTCTTTTGGACGTCTTCTTCCCTCATCCTCATTTGATGATATCTGGAATGAAGGTCAATCTTGGCGAAAAAAATTTCCCCATGTAAATCATCAATTCTTGGAATGGGGTATCGGTTCTTAATGGTTCTCTTATTCAAAGATTTATAGTCTATGCACATCCTCAGGGTCCCATCTTTCTTCTTCACCAAAATTACTGAGGAAGCAAAAGGACTAGTACTTGGTCTAATCAGTCCTAAGTCAAGAATTTATTTTATGGCCCTCTCAATTTCATCTTTGAATCTTTTGGGGTGTTTGTAAGGTTGAATCATGATAAGGAGTGTCCCCACATCCAGCTTTGTCACATGCTTAACTCCTCTGTCTAGTGGCCTTCCCGAAGGAAGGTCTCCAAAAATTTTCTCATAGTTCTTGAGCAGTTCCTTTATGTCTTCTGGATGTTGAAAAATATTTATGGTTGATCCTTGGTCAACAATGAAACATTCAACATCTCACTATATGTCCCCATGTCTTAATATAGATCTCATAATAAACCACTTGATTTGGGTAGGTATTCATACCTTTCAAAACAATTTATTTTCCTTCAGACTTCTTGAACTTCATTTTTGGAACTTTGTAGTTCACAGAATGTTCACTAATAAAAAATAACCATTGGACTCCCAACACTATGTTGGTGTGAGCCACATTCACTACATAAAAATTATTTGTCACTGTATAGTCCCCAATGGTCACTTGCAGTTTGGGAATCCATTTTGTGTAGTCCATGGAATGAGTCCCAAGGGTTATGACACCATTGTAGCATCAATAAAATTAGATGTGGCTCCTCCATCCACCAAAACAATATCCCTTTGTCTGTGGACTACTCCCTTGAATCGAAGAGTATCAAATCTTGGTATCCCGGACAAAACAACAATCTTCCTGGAATTCGGTTGTGGCTGCTCCTCATCAGCTGATTCAAAATTTTCCTCTGCATCTATTAGATTATCCCCATTTTATCCCTCATCTTCACTCTTAGAAAAAAATTCAATATAGTGTGCTTTTCATTTAACACATTTGTGGTTAGGAACCCATGGCTCCTGGCATGAGAAGCATATTTTCTTTCTTCTCAACTCATCACGATATTTAGAGAAGTTATACCTCTTAAAATTTTCACTTAGAATCTTTTGAAAAGGTCTCCTATCCTTGAACCTAGAGGGAAAATTACTCTTTGGCGGGAATATGTTTTTTGGGACAACATCTTGAAGGTCTCGGTTATTATCCATCACATCCTGTAGTGTAGCATGCTGATGAGATTTAAATAGACCCTTAAGTGGCTCTACTAGTCCTTCTGTAACCAAAAGAACTAAGCGAGCTTTTGAAACATCATTAACCATGACAACCACCTTTAGAAATTATGAAATGTAAGCATCTGGAGTTTCAGACTACTTCAATTGAGAAAGATCCATGAATGACATATCCGGATCCTTTTTGTCAAACATATTCACCAATATTTTGGTGAACTCCTCATAGGTAGTTATATAATCATGGTCCAAAGTCCTTAACCCATGAAACCACCAATCACTTGCATCTCCTTCCAAATGCAAAGTGTCCATTCTAATGGCATCCCTTTCAATCATTGGATTCAACTAAAGATAAGTATCTAGCTTTTGCACCCATGAGCTAGCAGTGCATTTTACAGATCCATCAAATTAGGGAAGGGAAATTTGCCGATGGTTCTCTGCAATTCAAGATTTAGAGTAGGAATTCTATTACCTACTTGGAATTTGACCCTATACTGGTAATCACAATAATCTCTAAAGGTCAAATGTATTTTGAAATCTTCACTGAAGGCCATGTATTCTGTAAGCCGAACCTCTATTGGTGTGACTCCTTCAAATTGCACTTTAGTTTCCTCCACCATATGCTCTGGGAACTTAGGTATAGTAGACCTTGGCAGATCTTTGAATTAATGTGGTATATTATGGGGTCCAGTCTTAGAAAATATTTTCTCCTTGAAGATTCTCTTCTCCTCTTGATGGGAACAACTACTGTTGACTTCCCCTTCTTTCTTGTCTACCAACCTAGACACTATGTATCTTATTTTTGTTTTCACTTGGGTAAATTTCTACACAAGTTTCAACATGATTTGTGAAAACATTTTATCCTTCTCTTCTCTAGTTATGCCTCTATGATCCATACTTCCTTCCTCTCCTCGAATATCACCTTGGATGGAATTGACTTCCTCTTCTCCAACAATGAAAAGATCTTCATAAATTTTGTGCTTTGGATTGGGACCACCTTTGGGACTCATCAAGGTATATCAAGAGTAGGTTCAAAGGACCATGCTATAATACCATTGTAATGAACCTAAATAAGATTCAATGGTTCACTAACTCTTTTACACAATTTTCAACAAACTAGCTAATAAGAAGGGGAAATTTCAAGCTTGAGGAGTGAGCAAAATGGGGATTCAGTAAGATCAACAATGAAAGGGAATGGTCCCGAATGTTCAGGTTCCTAAGAAAAATGTGTTGGGTCCTTTTAGGTTTCAAACATAATCTAGGTTGAAGTATAATTCCATGCTCTTGGGAGTCCCAACATATGCCAACTAGAACCTTTACAATTCAATCTCCAACAACCAATGGTGATAGGATTGTGCTTAGGTAGACCTTAGAAAATATGATATGGAAGTATGGGTCAGTATTAGTAGGTTTTTATAGCTCTGAAACATATTAGAAAGGTTCTGGGGGTCACACTAGTAAAACTAGATTGTAGGACAACTCCTTGGGTTCAACTTTTGGGCTTCCAAAATAGTATTAAAAGGCCAAAAATTCTTTGTTTTAAGCATGGAGTTCTTAGTTAAGTGTGTTAAGAACATATATGAACAAGAATGCCATAAATTTATGACAGTAAGGCTGATTTATGCAAAAAACAATAAAACTAGTCAAATCTAGGTGCAAATCTAGACAAGGTCAAATTAACTCATGTGAAACTTATTCATTTTGATTCATATTGTCATAAAATTTGTATAGAGTATTATTTACATCAAGAAAATCCATGGAAAGTCAGAATAACTCTCATAAATGGCTTAAAGAACATTATGTAACAAAATACATCCATACAATGTAGTTGGAGGCCACAATCACTAAAGAACTTGAAGATTCAAATCCCTAGAAATATTCAACAACTAGGGTAGATTTGGATTTGATAGATTCACCTACAAGTACTCTCATTGATGGATGAAATCCACCAATCCTCTCCTATGGATTAAACTCAAACTCTCAGAAAGGAAGAGAATACTAGAAAGACATTTGAGATTCGGATGGGAGACTTCCCAAGCTCTGCAATGGAACTCGAATTGGATTGGGAAATGAATTCAAGACCTGCAATAAGACTCCATTAATGGATGCACTGGCATCATGAACAAGGATGGAGCACAATTGCTAAGGAGCACATCATTCAATCACTAAGAAGCAAATATCTCAAGACAAAAACACAATGACCAAAAGTTGGAAGACAAGTGCGCTCTCATTCCTTTATAAACAAGTTGGATTCATGCTCAAGATTCCTTGACCAATGTGCCGTCATGAGTGAATGAGGAAAATTGACTAATTTCTTGCTTTTCCCCTAACATGCCTTTTCTCCCTTTGGAAATTGCAGCCTACTGCCTTTAGACTGACTTGCCTTTATCCCTTTTAGAAACTGTGCCCTCTTTCTTTTAGGCTGAATTTCCTTTCTCCTTTTTAGAAACTGTGCCCTCCAAGAGTTTCCTACTTTTCATCCTGATAGCTTTTCCTATACTTGCCTACTTTGTCCTTGTTTTTCTCTCTGACTACTTTGTTCATGCTTTCTATCCTTTTTCCTGGATTTCTAGCTCTTTCTTGATTTGATCTAGGTTGCCTTTTTGGTTGACAACCACATGGTCCACATGATCTTATGTGCCCCCCCTTGTAAACTAGTATATTCACTTAGAATAAAATTTAATTAAACCACCATGAAAATAATTTAACAATAAAAATTGCACCCTAAGTCTAACAGGTTGTACATTTATTATTTTTTTACAATTAACCCCTCACAGGCTAGATTTACGAGGGGTTATGAACACACAGCATCAAGTAGGTCACATGGGAGGGACATTACATATGACAAGGAGATGCACTGCATTTTGCATGGATGTTGCTAATGGAAACATTACATCCTAGGGAAGGGGATGATCATCAACATTGATCAAAATTCCCTATAGTTCATGCAAACACAAGGAAAGTCATGTAATGACTTCCATTGGAAGTGGTTCACATACTTGCAGTAGTTCCAATTGAACATCAAGTATAAGAAGGAAATCACAAATTGCAATACACATTGTCTTCGTTCAGCCCAAACTTGACAACAACCCTGACTTTGTTGTTACCCATCAGACATTGTGTGCATGAAAACTAGTCCTAGACTTTCATCTCCATGATGAACTTTTATGCCATCTAGGCCACCTTTGTGTTTTTTCAATTCAACATGAGAAACAGATTTGGGAGGTGCCTTACAATTGAGTTGCAGGGTACTTTTGTATGGAGAACATAGTAACGATGTTGTAAAAGTATTTCTACTAGCCAAATCTCTGGCAAGACGTCGATAGGTATATCAAACCGTGTCCTACATGTGCCATTGCTAGACTTTCCATCAAGAAGAAGGGGTTGTACACTCCACTCCTCTACCTAACCCAAATTGACCGTGGGATTTTTGTCTTGATGGACTACATGTCTAGCCTACATTCAACCAAACATGGAAATCACTATGTATTTGCAGTTGTTGATTGGTTCCCTAATATGACAATTTTAATACGTTGCAAGAACAACATCGCAGTAGAGGCCACTACTAAGATCTTCTTTGAGTGCATTTGGGTTTATTTCATGCTCCCATCAACCATTATTTTAGATCAAGATAGTAAGTTCCCAAGTACTTTTTGGTCTAGCATGTAGTCATTGATGGACACACGGCCAACCAAATCAATTGCCTTCCACACCCCAAATTGATGGGCATATATAGGTAGTCAACATGATGATTGTGTATATTATGAAAATGCACAACTCCAAACATCCACACACATGAGATGAGAGCATTCTTTATTTTCAACATAGCTACAACATAACACTTCATAGCTCTATTGCCCACAACCCTTTTTAGGTATGCTTAGGGTTCCAACGATTAGTTCCAATTGACATAGTGTCGCTCATTGCATATACATAAGAAGAATCCTCCCATGCTCAAATCAATGTTGACTGGGTAGCCAAAATTGTTGAACAAATTCAACACATTCAAAAAATCCATGATATTTTATAGAAATCGAATGCCAAGGATACGTAGTGCCACGATCAACATTGAGTTCCACACAAGTTCAAGTGGGAGATAACATATGATTGCATTTGTAGAAAGAGTGCCTCAAAATACCCCATTGAAAGCTCTGTCCACTCTGATATGGGATTTATACTATCACCAAGGCTGTGGATAACAATTATTTTGAAATAAGTATCCCCCCTTTCCTTGGATCGCACCCTGTATTTAATGTGGAGTTGCTTTGAACATATTTTCCAGCTATCTTGGACACTTCGGAGGTGGTTGAGCACTTCACCCCTAAATAAGTCAATCTTGACCGCATTGAACATGCAACATTCTACTAGATCATGGACATCAAGATGAAGGGAAACTGCCAATACAACATCCAAATGTACTAGGTTGTCAAAGCATAATAACTTCTCCTCCAAGGTAAGTGGATAGCTAGAAGTTAGATTCAACAAAAGTTTCCTCATATGATAGAGGAACTTGATGAAATGTAGACCATTCTCCCTAAGGGGGGACAAGTGAACTGGGTGGATATTGGTGGAAATCCACTTGTTACACTAATTCAAAATGATTTCACACTTTGATAGTTTTGCTTTAGTTTTTTAGGTCTTGAATTCCAACACATTTTTCAATCATTTCCCTTGCATTTTTGGAAATGGACGAAATATTTGATTATGTGGCCTGTCAAACTCATAGATCATGAGTTAAGATTTGTTAGTATCCAAGAAATGCCTTAAATAAAGTTTGATGCAAAAGTCACATCTCCAGGACGTCGATGTATCAACTAGAGTCCTTGAGGCCCACATTCCTTTCCCACACCATTTCCCACGGTTAAGGATTTGGATCTCTATGGTTTTTTCATCATAGGGGATCACACTTTATGTTAAAATAACACTTTTGGCCTCTTGTAATGATCTTTTGTGAATGAAAACCAACACATCTCTTTCTAGGGATAAGCTACCACTATTTTAGCTAGTTTGTATTGCTTCACATTTTTAGTCTTTTTCCATTTCATTTATTAATAAAATTTAAACTTCATTATACCATATATGTATATGTTTCCATTTTACATTTCTCTCTTTATTTTGATTACAAAATCAAGACCACACAAAACTTTTTAACCAAATAAAATAGAATCCATATAATATTTACCAAATAAAATATAATTCATAATTATATGGTTTATATGTTTCCATTTTACATTTCTCTCTTTAGTTGAACTAATCATGCTAAAGTTAATTTCAAATCTACATGGAACTGAGGAAAACATTTAACCTATGTTAGTTTAGGTCAAGGCCAAAAACAAACGAAAAGAACGTTTACAAGAAAATACAAAACTAAAATCAGTTATCTAGTTGAAATTTAAAAGAACATTTACAAGAAAATACAAAACCAAAATCAGTTATCTAGTTGGAATTTAAAGTAAACCAAAATCTCCCATAAAGAGAAAAACAAACTAAAGAAAGACAAAAAGAGGATATATGCAAAATAGTGTCAAGACGTTGAACCCAACACGGAAGTTGACAAACTTCAGACAAAACACCATGCTACTTTGAGGAATTAAAACAAACGGTGAGAGGATCACCCTATCTTCCATCCTTAATGATACTGTAAGAAAATCAACAATGATCATATCACGTGTGAAAGAATTACGGAGTCTCCAAAGTGCAGTAGTGTAAACAAAATAATAGTAAGTG
>LPNX011136845.1:71005-96729 GCA_001517045.1 Pseudotsuga menziesii | reverse complement strand
AATTTAAAGTAAACCAAAATCTCCCATAAAGAGAAAAACAAACTAAAGAAAGACAAAAAGAGTATATATGCAAAATAGTGTCAAGACCTTGAACCCAACACGGAAGTTGACAAACTTCAAACAAAACACCATGCTACTTTGAGGAATTAAAACAAATGGTGAGAGGATCACCCTATCTTCCATCCTTAATGATACTGTAAGAAAATCAACAATGATCATATCACGTGTGAAAGAATTACGGAGTCTCCAAAGTGCAGTAGTGTAAACAAAATAATGGCAAGTGTGTCTTGTGATTTGTAGCAAGCATGTTTGGGATGATTTATTTAAGGGGAGGACTGTAAAAAAATTGGGGACGCTTATCATCAAGTTGAACAGACAAAAGATTGAATTGCAAACAACAGTGTGCGAGTTGATCTATCTTATAGGCTATGAGTTGATCTATCTTATAGGTTATGATCTATCTGACTAATCATGCTAAAGTTAATTTCAAATCTACATGGAACTGAGGAAAATATTTAACCTATGTTAGTTTAGGTCAAGGCCAAAAACAAACGAAAAGAACGTTGACAAGAAAATACAAAACTAAAATCAGTTATCTAGTTGGAATTTAAAAGAACGTTTACAAGAAAATACAAAACCAAAATCAGTTATTTAGTTGGAATTTAAAGTAAACCAAAATCTCCCATAAAGAGAAAAACAAACTAAAGAAAGACAAAAAGAGTATATATGCAAAATAGTGTCAAGACGTTCAACGCGGAAGTTGACAAACTTCAGACAAAGCACCATGCTACTTTGAGGAATTAAAACAAACGGTGAGAGGATCACCCTATCTTCCATCCTTAATGATACTGTAAGAAAATCAACAATGATCATATCACGTGTGAAAGAATTAAGCATGCTTGGGATGATTTATTTAAGGGGAGGACTGTACAAAAATCGGGGACGCTTATCATCAAGTTGAACAGACAAAAGATTGAATTGCAAACAACAACGTGGGAGTTGATCTATCTTATAGGCTATGAGTTGATCTATCTTATAGGTTATGATCTATCTGATAGGCTATTCTTAACCTCGCTGATCTATCTTATAGGCTATGAGTTGATCTATCTTATAGGTTATAATCTCTCTGATAGGCTATTCTTAACCTCGCCGATTCCTTCCTTCCTTCAATTTTTATAATTCTCTATTAAAGTTGTGTAAAAAAGTTGTAAAAATAGCTGCAAGTCAGATGACACGTCTCTTTATAATTCTCTACTAAAGTATGTGGAAAAGTTATCTCATCCAGCCATTGTAGAAATAGCTGCAAGCCAGATGACACGTATGGAAAGATATATTTGGGATCCAAGCAGCAAGGCCGATTGGGATTCAATTACAGTTTTCGGTTTATACATTTTAGAAGTTTGTTTGTTAAATCAGTTTGCTTTTACTAAGAGGAGTCATCAGAATAGTGTTGTTCTTGAACTATCTGGAAGATTTTCCACATGTAAAGTATATTCTCAGGCTATGTTACCAAAAACGTCACGGATGTTTGCGTTTTTTTTGAAAAAACTGAGTAGAAACGGGGGACGGAACGAAAACCGCCGTTTTCTACGGCCGTTCCGGTTTCTACAAAGAAAAAACGGTTTCTTATAAAACGAATCTTTTCGTACTAACGATTTCAACAGAAACGATTTTCCGTTTCTCCGGAAACTCGGTCCGTTGCTGGTTTCTGGTGAATAGTAAGATCGTTAGCCATTAATGAATGATGGGTGGCAAGTCATCCATCACGTAAATGCAAGAGTGATTGAGGATTGAGTGTCTACTCAGGAAGCCTGCCTGCCGCCATTCCGCTTCATTGAAAGTTCAAACATATCTGCAGTTATGCTTTTACCTTTCACTCAAGTGACAAGTCTGTGTTGGCTGAGAATCGAGATCCCTGTCAAGCGAAAAACAGAACCGAGAAGAGAAGAGAAGAGTGTTGGCTGAGAATCGAGATCCCTGTCAAGCGAAAAACAGAACCGAGAAGAGAAGAGAAGAGAACTGGAGCAATGAGATTAGTTTGAAAGAATTGACAGATTGCTAGTATGCCAATAGCCAGGTATGGAAATCTTAATTCTATGTAAATGAAATTGAGTATCTGTAAATTAGTTTGGTCATTGAGTTTCTTTGTAAATCAAATTTCTTTTACTGAACAACATGCTAAATTGCTAATGGAGTTACTGTGTTGAAGTGGTGTAAACTGAATAATGAGTGTAGTTAATCAAAGAACTAAGTTGCCAGAATTGCTTTTAAAATAAATATAGACTCCTCCCACCCGAATCTTTCCACCCTTAGTTACTTTCCTCTTTAGTCAGCTGACCTAGATTAGTCAGATTATCTAGCCGTGGGAATTTCTCACGGCTCATGTTTCTGACCACTCTATGCTCTGCTGGATATCTCAGTCTCAGTGCTTAGGTTTTTAGCCATTAGTAATCCTAAAATTTCTAGTAGGATGGAAAGGTGGGGTTACTGGCCATCACATACCCATTGTTTGGGCAACACACCAATATGTTAAAAACGCTTCACTTGTAAGATGGCGCTGCATCATTAATTACCAACCTGTTTCAAATTTTAAATTGCTATCTATTCATTCAATTTGAAGATTAAAGGAATGTTGAACCTGTTTCAAATTTTAAATTGCTATCTATTCATTCAATTTGAAGATTAAAGGAATGTTGGACATCCCCAACCAGAAGAATATGAGAGCCGGGTGTCAGAGAGGCAGATCTTTGCACACGTCGATGTTCTTGCTGGTAGTATCCTCCCCTGTAAGAAACTCTTCACCTAGTATTTCTCAGGTTGCTTTTCATCGGGCTTGCTTCATTCCACAGAGTCCCCTCCTTGAAGGGGATCTATAGCTCATCTAGTTGGGATTAGGGGAAGATTCAGAAGTCGATTCAGGAGATGCAGTAGATGTTGAGTCGGTTGATTAAGCTGTTTATTCTGACCTTGATTATGCAGTTGATCCATGCGCAGTTCCAGTTCCAGTTCCAGATCCAATTGGAAAACCCATTGATGGCAGGGTATAAGCATCAAAGCCAACAGAGGCATAGAGACATTAGTTTACCTAGATTCAGTGAATAATGCCGAAGAGAAAAAAGCATAGGTAGCTAAGCATGCGGCAGAATCAATAGAAGAAGCAGTTTACTTCGCTGCATCTGAAAAAAGAACTGCAACATATTAAGTTATATACAATGCGGATTCACAAGTAGCTGCTAAGGCGTCGTAGGCAGAGGTAGCATAAGAAAGAACAACGAAAGAAGTTTTTAGGCAAAACCCCATTGGCATGTGAGTCTAAAAGTTTATTTGTTGTATTAATTTCTATTTGGTATGTTGTTAAGAAATTTGTGAGTTTATCGCCTTGGAATGAATAAAATCACCAACCAAGAGGTCATGGGGTTTTAATTTTTAAGCACTTATCAGCTCTCCCAGTATAGATCCCGTGGCTAAAAATTTAATTTGGAATAATTGGAGATAAACTAAATCTGTGACCATAACTTTATTTAAAATTTAAAGTAGGTGCTTGGTAATTTGATATTGAAATTTATTGAATTTAATCAAACTTATTTGGGGTATGGATGATAAAAAATCTCCAACCAAATTTCACCAAAAAGTTAAAACATTATCCCATACACCTCAAAATATTTACCTATAGGAAGTCATCCTACGGTCATTATTCTAATTTCTGACCAATATTGCTAAGTGCCATGTTAACAAATTCTTGTAAATACAGGGAGGTGTTACAAAACAAAACAATGCTGAAGAGATGTTAGATAACACCAGAGATCATGTTACCAAAGTAGTGGCTCTGTAATTGGATAACCTCATTCACCATTCGAGCAAGTGAGCCTGAACATCTAGATTATTAGGGTTATTTGCATTTTTCATTGGACTATCTTTGCTCGAAGAAACTTTTGAGATATGCCTAAACAACAGAATACATGTAATTATCAACATTGTTATTTTCATAACTTTTTTCTTTTGTTATACTTAAGTACAAAATTTTAACAACATATTCTGATTGTTGCATTTAATTTTCTTTGGATATACATTCACTCCAGATTTGTCTCTGTGATTGTAGTTGTCTTTTTGTTCCTTTTGGTTTGGGGGTTAAAATTAAGTAATAAAAACTTCTATCTCATACTTGTTCACATTTGTTATTCATTTGAAACATTAATGAAATATTCACTTTCAAGTTCATTATAGGATTTGTATCATTTGTTATTCATTTGAAACTTATTGAAATATTAACTTTCAAGTTTATTATAGGATTTGTATTTTGATCAGTGTTTCTTTTGCAATTTACTTTTGAAGTTAGTAAGGTTAATTATGATAGTTGGGTTTTTCATAGGTTTTATGTATCATAAAAACAGAGGTAAGATTTTAAAATGAGGAGGAATAGATATTTAAACCTAAAAAGGCATCCATTTCCTATGAAGGTATCTCACCCCATCTGAGTCTCTCATAATCTGTATAAACCTTTAATACATATTTATTATCTCTCCTGGAATTTTAAGAGGAAGATTATCAAAAACATATACATTTTCTAATCCATTCTCCATTGGTAACAATTCTGAAAATTAACAGCAAAAAGTTATAGGCATAACAATTTAGAAAAAAAAGATGATTAGAATATATCTCATGTATGACATTGAAAAAAATGATGTACAAAATTGATGTTCCTGTGCTTGCTCTTAACCACATGCAACAATCATGGTCTTAAACCCAAATCTGAAAACAGGGTATATGGAAAAATAGAGCAAAACAGATTTGTTCATTGTGACTGAATTTAACCTTGATTTTTGTTGTTTTTCTCTCTCCTCGTTTCTTGTATGCAAAACCTGTCAATTCCGTTTCTCGTACCGTTTTCGTTTCTCGTCCCGTTTCCGTTTCTCGTAACATAGTTCTCAGGGATATCCCAGGTTGGTTTTCGCTGGTTGCTATATGCTGAGTCACAAAAATAAATGTATGATACTCATATTTCTGCTTAAAAACTTTGGTGAGCATTTTCTTCAAGAATTAGAGCTTCGGAATATCAATGTATATCAACTGTATTTTATGGAGAGCACTGCAGAGCGCAGATATCATATTGAGCACGTATGTTGTCAGAATCATTCAATGAGAACTTCGGAAAAGTTGCCAAATTGTTGTTGTTCCAATAAATTGTTTGAATACAAATAAATGGAGCACAGGCAGATCTCATCCTTTGCAAAAACCAGGTTTGGACAATCGGTTCACGACATCCGAAATGCACAATTCCAAAATTCAGATATTGGGAAAAAAACAGGCTTTCATTGGTTCAGAAGGTCATTTTGGTGAAAAATATTATCTAAAATCTCCCAAATAATCAAAAAGATGAATAATGAAGATTTTGATGAAGCAAGTTGGTGGGATATAAATCAACAAAATGATGAAATCAATGATTATAACGCATAGATTGAGAGGAATTCTCATAAAATGATGAATCCGCATATGAAGAAGACTTTAATGAAGGTCGAATAAAAGGTTCAACAAATTGCTATAATGATAAAATCCTTCACTTATCATCAACGATTTTCCTGGTGAAGCTGAAGAAGATTATTTTGAGGAGAACTTTTGTAAAGGAAGACTATGTTTACAAGATCTCACTGATTCTGTTCCTTCAATAACAACAAAATCTATAGAGCTCACTTTTGAATCAACCAACGCCAATTTTGATACATTCTTGGAAGAAGAAGAACTCCATGTACCAACAGAAGCTTGCATTAAAATGCCTAAATTGAATTGAAGGTTAACAACTTTACCTTCACAAAAAACGGTAAAATGTTGCTAAAATTTCTAGTGTCGAATCTCAGCAGTTGTGTCATGGGGAAGGGTTCTGGAATCTCGCCAGTAAAAACCATGGGAAATGGATGAGGATTGTGGAATCTCTCCAGTAAAATCATGGGAAAGGGATGAATTCAATTCTAAAATATCTTGTGGAATCTCTTGAGCAGTGCCATGGGGTACGGTTGTGGAATCTCTTCAGCGTTGCCGTGGGAAAGGGATGGATTTAATTATGATCATATCTCTTGTATAATCTCTTCGGTACCACTCTGGGAAAGGGGAATCTCTTCAATATTGCTACGGGAAAGAAATTACCCATCGATACATTGAAAGACAAAACTAAATTTAAGTCTACAAAGTAATCTGTAAGCAATTGTTCAATCCTCAATAATATTTTACTTATAGTTTGAAATAAAAGAAATGGGCTAAACTATAATTGTCGAGAAGAGCGAGGTTCTCTCCCACCACTACTGCAAGAAAGAGTTACTTATCTATCCAGAAGGAATGTTAGAGAATGAGTCTCTAATCCAACCGAAGTCCGATCAAATGTGGGAGTTTTACAGTAAAGTTAGCGTGACAGTTTGAATCGAGAGTTTTAACCAAGGGATTCAATATTCTGCAATAGCTTTTAGGTTATAAAGAAGAGTTCCTCCTACAAACAAAAAAATGTCTTTCTTTTTAAACCTTTGATTATCTTGGTTATCATTTTTTTTCTCTTTTCTTACATGGAATAGTTTTTAAGATTATAAAATCTGATCTCCTCCGTGCTACATCTTTAGTTACTACAAACTATAAAACACTAGAGGATTAGGGTCATAAAAAACAGATAAAACTTCCGAAAATTGGAAGTGGTAACCGTGACAGTTTGAATCAAAAGTTTGAACAAGGGATTAATGAATCTGCAATTGCTTTTAGGTTATGAAGAATGATTCCTCCTAAAGAATGTCTTCTTTTGAAACCTTTAATCTTCAGCCGATGTTAAACTGGTATGGTTATCTTCCTTGATGATTCTTTTTCTTTGCCAGAGATTGTTTGACGATTAACTTAAAGTCAAGGATTCTTCGTACTCTAAATCTCCTATTCTCCTCTAATGGGCGCTGCAGCTTTACCAATAGCTGTTTCCTTCCAAACGATGAAAATCTCTAAAAGTAATTTTAAAGAAAAAGAGCAAATTGGAAAGTGATAACCTGTGATGAGAACAGCTGAATGATTTTTGCGTGCAAACATATCCTAACAGCTACTCCGTCTCGATGGTCAGGGGTGCAAAATCGGTTCTCAAGATGGGAAGCTATGGCTTACAATTCAAGAAATCAACGTATGGAGGGTCTGTCTTTGTTTAAATTAGTATCCTCCATTGCGGGCTAAATGAAATCGACCATGGGAGCATGTGGATGTCGAAGCCGAAGTGGAAGCGTCATCGATTTTTACAGGTAGGCTGTGGAGTTTATGGTAGGGTTTATAAAAGCACGAATCTGTACATTGGGGAGCGTTTGGCCATCCAGCATTCAAGCTGGTGAATTCATTAGAAAAAGTTTATGTAGAGGCCATTGAATTTTTGTTTCAAAACTTTCATAGATAGTGTTTTTGGTTAGCAAGCACGTGAACAAATGACAAGTTACTTTCTACACTATGTCATATCTTACATTTTTGTTGCCTACTTATGCTTTGATTTTCCAAGGACTTGTGTCTAATTTTTTAATGAGTGGCTATGTTATCATTTTTGTAATGTATTGTTATTCTTAATATTAAAAGTAGGGTCTATTGGTCTAACATTTAATTGATAGCAGTGGTATGCAAATCAAAATTTCAATAATGTAATACCATTTACACAAAAAAAATTCTTGTTTTTAATTACTATGTTATATTTTGGCATGACATGAGTCAATATAAGATTAAATTTTCAATCTTTAAATGCAACGTTTAGACAAGAAATCAAGTTCAAGATCTCAATTCAATTAAAACTAACACTTACAATTTGCCACATAATACCTATTCAAGATGGTGATTGTAATGCCCCCATCTATTATTTTGACCACATAATAGGTTGTTAGGAATACCATACTTTCAAAATTATGCCCCACAAAGGTTGATAATTTAATTCAAAACTAATTGAACCTCCCATGTGATCCATTATTTAAAGAAAATGCATGTGTAGGTGCATAAATATAAAATACAGTGAAACAAAAACAAGTTCACACACACAACATGCATAATTAAATGATTTCATACTAGAAACAAAGATAATTTTGCATATTGATAGACAAAAATGAACGCTTTTCTTCTAATTGAAGAAGATCCAACAAACTGTCTCTTTAAGAGCAATTTTCCACCCAATCGCAGGTATCAACTATAGATACTACCCCTAAGTTGGGCTATGAAGCCACTAGAGTGAAGGAAACAATTGCATGCTTCACTCTCTCTCATCCCAACCCATTTGATCTCATGCTTAGACTACCTACTCACCACATAGCACTACATGCATCTAATTCAACCATCACAACCATGGAACTCTCTTCCACAACCCTACATAACACAAGGAATGGCTACCCTTTCCTTGCTCAATAGTCCCTTAGAGTAGCCATCCCTTACAATCCTCTTTAGTGTGCAAATAAAGAGTCCAACTTGATGTATGCTATGAAATAATTTCCTGTAAAATCAATTCATGGCTTCTCAAGCATCTGGGGAGTAGCAAATAAACAATGGGTAAAGTTTTACTAACTTGCACAACCTCTATTCTCACCTACAACCATCATTCTGCACTCTATGTTTGCGATTTCCTCTCCATGATGCTACTTTTTGGTTAATTTCTTAATCTTGTAATTGGAAATGGAGGGACCAACATGAAAAAGTACTTAGTGTATGGACTATTGCAAATAGAAGAAGTGATAGAGTCAAATAGAGATGAGAGGATTGGATAAAAGACATCCAACATTTCTTTTGACAATAGAATGAATCTCTTAAAATTATAATAAGAAGTATTTTCATCCCATGCTTCCATAACTACACGAGAAGACTTTCCCACCACCCTCACATATGCATTCAATGATCGGATTTAATAAGTCAAAGGATGTAAATAGATTATTTAAGGCACATGATAGAAAACAAATGAGTTTTAAGGATGACATATGGAAAAATAGGATTTACTCTTCGACGAGCCCCCTTTGCTCTTCCCCTCTGGTGGAATCATAGCCCCTCTAAGGCTCTTTACGGTTGTGCAGAGGAAGCAAAACAAGCCAGATTGAAAGAAATACACTGTAGATACATAATGAATAACTCATACAAAGACACATATATTTTCTGGTGGTAAAACCCTTCACAAGCGAAACATCCACCGGGCAATTTGATATCGGTCTTCTTATTAATTCAAGAAAGGAGATTACAACTCTATTGGAGAAACCATATCGTCTGATTCTCGACTCATTCAGACTCTTCGCAGAAGAGAATACATGGGTAAATACATTTCTTTAAACGGTTTCCCATAACTACATAACTGAATATTTACTGTTACGAACTGTAAGAAATTGGTTGTCACCTCATTTACCAACAATCTCCACCTTGACAACAATTTACCTGATATCATGCCCATTTATTCATCACCTTTCCTGTACGCCAAGAGAAGCTAAGCACTAACGTAGCTTCTCTAATGTCACTAGTTTGGTGAACATGTCTGCAGAATTCTTTTGAGTGTGAACTTTCTCAAGAACCACTCCACCTTCAGCAACAACCTGTCTAACAAAATGATATTTCATAGGGATATGTTTTGTTTTGCTGTGATAAGTTGGATTCTTAGCCAAATATATTGCACTTTGACTATCACAAAAAACTTTTACATTTTTCTGCGCACTTCCAAACTCACCCAACAAACCTTTCAGCCATATTGCTTCTTTGCAAGAATGTGAAGCATATATGTATTCTTGCTCTGTAGTGGATAAAACTACAATGTTTTGAAGCTTTGACATCCAATTAATGACTCCACCTGCAAAAGTAAACACATAACCTGAAGTGGACCTTCTCTTGTCCGAATCTCCTGCAAAATCAGCGTCAACATAACCGCAAACAACATCACACCTACCATCAAAGGTGATACAATACTTGCTTGTGCCTTTCAAGTACCAAAGCACCCATTTCACTACTGCCCAATGTTCTTTACCTGGATTTTCCATGTACTGACTGACAACTCCAATCGCATGTGAAATGTGTAGCCTTGTACAGACCATCAAATACATCAAACTCCCCACTGCATTAGCATAAGGTATACAAGACATAAAATGATTTTCTTCATCATTACTAGGACAAATACCTGAAGACAGCTTAAAATGGTTTGACAAGGGAATGTTAACTGGTTTCACATTATTCATATCGAACCTCTGAAGTATATTCTCCACATACTTCACTTGTGATAACCATAACTTACCATTTTTCCTGTCTCTATGTATCTCAATGCCTAGGATATGCCTTACTGCTCCAAGATCCTTCATGTCGAATGTCCTAGCCAGCTGAGTCTTTAACTTGTTGATTTCAACCATACTCTTGCTTGCAATAAGCATGTCATCAACATATAACACCAAGAGTATGAACATGTCATTTTCCAAATTTTTAAAATACACACAATGATCATACTCACTTTTAGTAAAGTTCTGGCTCACCATGAAAGAATTGCACTTCTTGTACCATTGCTTGGGAGATTGCCTCAAGCCATATAATGAATTTTTGAGCTTGCAGACAAACTTTCGTGTTTGATTTCAAACAAACCCTTCTGGTTGTTCCATGTAAATGTCCTCATCCAACTCACCATGTAGAAATGTTCTTTTGACATCTAGATGTTCTAACTCTAAATCTTGTAAAACAACTAGTGCCAACATAAACCGAATAGAAACAAGTTTCACAACTGGTGAAAATTTTTCGTGGAAATCAATACTTTCTTTCTGCGAAAAACCCTTTGCGACCAATTTTGCTTTATATTTGTCCAATTTTCCATCGGCATCTTTGTTCAGTTTGTAAACCCACTTGCAGCCAACAACCTTCCTACCCTTGGGAAGTTCCACCAGGTCCGTGTTGTTCCTTTCCAAGGAATCCATTTCTTCACATATTGCTGCTTTTCAGTTTTCATTTTCAGCCGTCTCCAAAGCTTTCTGATAACAACTAGGTTCCCCATCAATAGTAATCAAGGCCACATGAGCAACATAATCTTCATACCTTTTTGGGAATTTTTTGACCCATGTAGATATTCGTAAAGCTTGTTGTGGCTCTTCCACCATCTCCTGGGAATTGTCTGTAACCTCATCTTCCACTGCAGGAGCTTCTTCATGAACATCTTCATGGAAATCCTCCTGTCTCGTCGATGACTGATTTTCCCACTAAATTCACTGAATTTGTGGTTCTTCAACATGTTTCAATTCACAAACCTCTACATCTAATTTCATAAGTGACATTTCATCAAATACAACATCTCTGTTAATGATGATCTTATGGGCAGTAGGATCCCACAATATGTACCCCTTAACTCCATCACCATACCCAACAAAGACATAAACTTTTGACTTTGGATCTAACTTAGAACGCTGATTCTTTGGTAATAGAGCATATGCATCACAACCAAAAACTCTAAGATTTGAATAGTCACAGGGGTGTCCAGACCATACCTCTTTAGGAATCTTGCAGTCTATTGTAGTAGATGGCGACCGATTTACCAGATAACAAGATGTAAGATCTTCTTTTTCCCACAATCTCTGCTGCAACTTTGCATTACTGAGCATGCACCTTCCCCTCTCCAACAGATTCCTATTCATGCATTCAGCAACGTCGTTTTGTTGCGGAGTGTAAACCGTGGTTTTATGTCTTTCGATTCCTGCCTCCTTGCAATAGTTTTCAAATTCCTTTGATACAAACTCACCTCCATTAGCCGTTCTCAAACATTTGATTGATCTGTTAGTGCTCTTTTCAATCAAAGTTCTATATTGTTTAAAAATATTAAATACCTCGGCCTTTCTTTTCAACATATAGACCCAAACCTTCCTAGATTAAAATCATCTATAAATGTAAAAAAATATGAAGATCCTCCAAAAGAAACCATGGGAGATGGTCCCCATACATCAGAATGAACATAGTCTAGGATTCCTTTACTAAAATGTTTCCATGTTTTAAACTTTTGTCTAGTTTGTTTTCCAAACATGCAGTACTTGCAGAAATTCAAATTCAATGTCTTCAATTTAGAAAGTAACATACGATCAGCAAGTACCTTCAATCCTCTTTCACTCATATGGCCTAAACCCTGATGCCACAACTGAGTAAGATCACTTGCAGCATCTAATACTATCGCTACATGATTTGCCTCTGTTTTTCCTCGAGCTCGTAAAGGTTCCCGATCAGCCTCTTAGCCTTCATGACAGTCAATATGCCCTTCAAAAATTTCATCACTCCATCATGACCAACAAATTTATATCCAGTAGCATCCATAACTCCCATAGATATAAGGTTCTTCCTAAGCTCAGGTACATGCCTTACTTATGTTAGTGTTCTCACAGTTCCATCATACAATTTAATTTTAACACTACCTATTCCAATAATTTTGCATGAAAAATGATTTCCCATAAAAACTATACCATCATTTATCGGTTGGTAGTCAGAGAACCAACTTCTGTGAAGACACATATGGTGAGAGGCACCCAAATCTAATAACCATACATAGTTATATGAAGTAGTATTCGAGATTGTCAGTACCTCGTCAACAATACTTGACCTTGCTTCTGTTGTGTTTGCTTCATTATTGGAGTGCTCATTAGATGGATATTCCTTGAGTTTTCTCTTCCAGCAATCTTTATTCAAGTGTCCAAACTTGTTACAGTACCAACACTTCAACTTACCCTTCTTCCCTCTTTATTTTGATCTTGATGGATTCTTCGACTTTTGTCTTTGTTCTCTTGGTCGTCCTCTGGTGGCTACTGCAGCGATTGATTCTGATCCTATACTATTAGCCCTATGCAACTCTTCAATTATTAGGGTTCCAACAATATTATCATAATCAACTTCCTCTATATTACTGAACCACATAGAAGTGATCAGATGATTCCAGGACTCAGGTAGTGTACATAGTAAAGCAACAACCTTCTCTTCGTTACTAAACTTATCTCACAAATTGGTCAGCTGACAAGATAGATCGGAAAAGACATTTAAATGATTAGCGATCTTCGTACCTTCTTCCATTCGCATGGCATATAATTTTCTCCTCAAGAAGATTCTGCTAGTTAATGATTATGTCATGTAAAGGCTTTAGAGTTTTCTCCATAAGCCAGCAGTTGTAGTTTCTCCAACAATATTGAACAAAACTTCGTCTACCAGGCACAAGCGGATAACACTTAGTGCTCTTGCATCCAGTTCCTCCCATTCATCATCTGACATGTCTCTGGGTTTCTTGGATTTGCCCAACAATTCCTTCTGTACCCCTTCTTGGACTAGCAAATATTGCATCTTGAGTTTCCATAGCCCAAAGTGCATTTTGTCGTTAAACTTCTCCACCTCAAATTTGCCACCTTGCAACCTTGCCATTCTTGCACAGAACCGCATCAGACAATAACATTTTTTTTATCAAGCAATGAGCAAGTTACCTTGGATTTTTTGTCTACAAGTAAGTGTCTTTTTGCACCCAAACAACCGAACCGTAACTTCTTGCTCTGCAGACCCGCAAATATCCTCCTGCAACGACGACTGTCACCGCTACATACCCGTGATTTCGGCAATTTATAACCACGCTTCAACGTTTAGGAAACTTCGACTTTCAGTGTTTGGTTCTGCAGCGTGCCTTCTTTCTTCTTACCGTGGATCTGATACCACTTGTTGTGCAACAGAAGCAAAACAAGCCAGATTGAAAGAAATACACAGTAGATACATAATGAATAACTCATACAAAGACACAGAGATTTTCTGGTGGTAAAACCCTTCACAAGGGAAACATCCACCGGGCAATTTGATATCGGTCTTCTTATTAATTCAAGAAAGGAGATTACAACTCTATTGGAGAAACCATATCGTCTGATTCCCGACTCATTCACACACTTCGCATAAGAGAATACATGGGTAAATACATTTGTTTAAACGGCTACCCATAACTACATAACTGAATATTTACTGTTACAAACCGTAAGAAATTGGTTGTCACCTCATTTACCAACATTTACACAACCATCTTGGACCATTTTTTTATTATATTCCAACATAAGTATTTACATAGATTTGAATCATCATGATAATCCTAAAATATGCCCCATGTGTGGATATTTAAATCATTCATGCCTAGCCATTCACTAGTTAGGTCTTGGCCTTGAGCTCTACATTAGGAATATTTACTTGCATATTTACATCATTTTGCATAATCTAATTTAATACATTCCAAGGGTCAAAAGTAGGGAATTATAGTGACACTTTAGCATATATATCCTAACCAAATTACCATAAACATAAGCATATGATTCACATACTAACTTTATTTCATAGGTTCATCAATTATCTCATTTGATAAATTCCCTAGAATATCTTAGGTGGAGGCCTCCTTGTGTCCAAACGAGAGCAATTCCATGGTTTAGAGTTAAAGTCCTTAAGATCATTCATATAAAACCTTCTCCCTTAATTGGAAGTGTGATTCTATGATTATTAGGTCATAATAAACATAAGAAAATGTTTCTTTAATTTACAAGATTATTTTCTAATGATTCTTTAATCTATAGGTCTATGGCCTCATTATTCATAAAATACATGGTTATACAGAATAACATAAAGCCTTATATAGTACACACTCACATCCTTCAAGCCAAAACATGATACAAACCATCATAGAACAAAGGTAAATACCTCACCACAATCTTTAAAATCTTGTATAATAGTTACACAATAATCTATGCACAACGTTCATATATTTTCAAAGCTATGAGGGATCTAGCCTTTTCCTTCTTCAGATAAGTGAATATAAGGAAAAACATGGTTCAAACTAATCCATAAAAATTATAACCATCTCATTTAATCCCTTAATCTTTTTTTACGTTAGATGCCAAAAATTTCTTTGCACAACAAACACTATTGGATATTTTAGTAGCCCTTTTTGACTTCACTATATTTGCAACTTTTGGGGAAAAAATAGATGAATATAAATCTAAAATTTGGTGCTCATTGATGTTAGCAAATTTTTGTTAAAATTTGAATATCAACAAACACCATATGGTCGAGTTATGGTAGAACTTCATCTATAGCCATTTTGCAATTTTAAGGGTCGTATAGGAAAATATGAATATGATTTTTGGTGAGAACATGGATATTAATGTCATATAATGCATGTTAAAATTTTAATCCCAATGGACACTATATGGCCAAGTTACAACTTAATTTTATCTACCTCCATTTTGTAGTTTGAAGGGTCATACAAACAAATCTAAAGCTAATTTTTGGTGGATGCATGGAGATATGTTCCAGATATCCCCATCCTAGATTTTATATTCATTTGACTATGATATCATTTCACTAAAAATATAGGCTGATTTTTAGACTTCTTTGCACAATGCATTTCTACAAATATTTGCGGCATATAATATAAATTCAGATTCATTTGCTACTAATCAAACCTACATGAAATTTCAATGAAAAACCTCATAAAAAATAATTAAATTATACTTTCATTATACGAGATTGATTTCATAACAAAGGAGGAGAAGAACATAACTATTTTTTATTATAAATTGAGTTCCAAGGCAATTAATGATGCTATGCTATGAGACCCTCAAAGTGAATAAGATTTGTCAAGGATCCAAAATCACTATTCTATTTACCTAAGGCTCCCAAACCAACAAAGAAATCCAACAAAACCAGTGACATAATTATCTCCTTTGAATAAATGAAGGGGAGGTAAAGGAAGAGTCCTAATTTGACTCTTCCACTTCCTTAATTATAGGGACACTACAAGAATTTATCCTTTTATCATAGAAAAACCATCTCTAAAATATTCTAAAGTGATTTAAAGGGAGTTGTTGAAAACCGCCCCAAAAGTCACGAGAATTGAAGTTTTGGAGGCATATTTTTACAAATTACCTCCCAAACTTCAATTCTTGTTACTTTTGGGGTGGTTTTCAAAGCATTACCCCTAAATGTGTTTTTAGGAGTGATTGTTTAAAAACTTCCTCTAAAAGTCACAAGAATTAAAGTTTTGAAGGATTTTTTTTACTAACTACCTCCAAATCTTCAACTCTTGTGACTTTTAGGGTAGTTTTAGAAACACCACATGTAAATGTATTTTTAGGGGCGATTGTTTAAAAAATGTCTTTAAAAATTGTGAGAATTGAAGTTTTGGAGGAAGTGTTTTACAAACCACCTCCAAAACTTCAATTACCATGAATTTTAGGGGTGGTTGTTAGAACATTGCCCCTAAAAGTGGATTTAGCAACAATGTTTCTAAAATCGTTCCTAAAAGTCATGGGAATTGAAGTTTTAGAGGCATTTGTAAAACACTACCATTAAAAGAAGACCTCAAATCCCTAAAAGCCATGGAATTTGAAGTTGGGCATCTATGGCCAAGAAAAATACATCAAACCACTACACATGAACTATTGGGGGTATAATTTACCTCTATGTGAGGGCATTAACAAAATTAGGAGGTTTTGAGTGGTATGTATGGGTCCTATGTCTTTGGATAATGTTAGGCAAGGAGACTTGGCGATAGGACCTAAAGGAACATTTGAAACACCGCACATGAACTCCCTACACTATTCTTTCCATGTGAGTGGGGATGTTAGTGACATAAGGAGTTTTCTGACACTAGGTGTTGGATTAGAGCCCTGGACATATTAGTGGGAGTAATCACAAGACTTAGGCCATAAGGGATGGTTCTAGGAATTTGGGGATAATAATGACAAACAAAAATACAACATAGGATGCAGTGTATCCTTATATTTCAAACGGGGATATGCACGACATTAGTATATTTTGAGCACTAGGTAACCTTTAGCATACTCAAGTATAGAAACCTAGGGACTTGATGCTAAAGAAGGCTACTAGACATCCATGGACATGAACAACAAATTAAACCACCACACAAGATCTCTAAGTGGAGATATGGGTGCCATTAGGAGGCTTTTTATGCTAAGTATGAATATTTGAACCTAAACATGGTCAAGGGAGGAAATCTAGGATTTATTCCCTAAAGTGATTTTAAGCATCAAATTTTAAAAATCATACCTTGATCGACCACACATAATCTCTTGAGCATACCCTTGGATTTAAAGTGGACATATTTTGCATTACAACGTTTAAGTAGTAGGTATGGGTATGTGGGCCTTGGATATTATTGGTGTAAAAATCTAATCCATAGTCCCTAAATGATTATTAGAGAATTTCAACCCCAAGAATGAAGCCTCTTGATGTAGCTAGGTAGCATTTAACGCTCTTCTACAGGTTTACACACCTCTCTTCCCATCAGATGCACAACTACAACCATTTCTTTCCCAAATAATAGAGACGTATATAAAAATATTGATTGCCAAGGATTTACTTTCCTCAACATTTATGTCCAATGTATCCTATGATTTAACTTTTGTTTGCATCCTCAGGGACGTGCTCTACCCGTTTCCTAGACTCCTATGGTCACTTCCAAATGCACTTTGTTTTACATGAGGATCCACATTTTCTTATTTTTCATGTAGGTTCTTATGAACAACACCCTTTCCATCTTCATTTGTACAATCCCCTATATTTGCCGATAGGTTAAATGCCACATGCATATAGTGTAAGGATTACTCTGTCATCAAAGACAATTTTCTCAATGAATCTGTAGCCTCCCATTCTACTATACGTCCTCTGATTTGTCAACATACTTCCATCAAAATAATATCTCGCTCATGACTCCAGTCATCAAGTCTGGCTTCCACTTACTTGATATATTCTGTTACACTGGCAATAAGGTGTGTGTCTGCCTTCTCCATGGATTTCTTGGCAACAATCCTGAACGATTCAATATCCTTCACATACTTAACCTTCCATCCCACTGTAGTACCTGCAAAACTACCAATAATTCTAGTATTAGGTCTTGGAAATCCTTCCAAAACCATATATTTCATGGAATCTTCTGGTAGTCCTCCTGCAACATGTTCATATTCCATATGCAACATGATCCCAAACATATACTCATACCCTACAACTTCAAGGTTTCTTTTCATCATTTGACTAATGCGTCTTACCTACAAATTGACTTGGATAATTTCCCCAACACTTTATGCATGTAAAAGATCCCTTACCTACTCTTTTCCTTCGCTATATTTCATTTGTACAACTAATGCACAAAATTTATATTGAAGATGAGGTTCTTCAGCCACACCTTCTTCCAATACATGCTTTGCACACAAATTTAGACTATGCACAAACCTTGGAAGAAAAATCTTAGCAATCTATAATACACTTACCAATTCAATTTCAGAATTGTCCCTATGCTTCCCGACTGTTGGTGCTTATTCCCCATTCACCAAAACATCCATCTATAGCATGGTGTTCATATTCCTAAGATATTATCTCGTTCCAATGGAGAAACCCAAAGTAATGACCAGATGAGTTGCCATCTTCTCAATCACCCTTATGGCAACCTCATAACATGCTTCTTTAATAAATACATCTACAACAAATCCACTTTGCTCTTGATCCACCTTCAACAGGAATATTTCAACATTGAGTTTCCATGTACAACCAAGATAAACCATATCTCTGTCATCCATAATCAATCCTTCATAATGTTATTCTTTCTCATTGGTTTTTCTCATCCATAACTTATTATCGTTTAAGAAATAGGACTCCCATTCATTAGGATGATATGTTGTGGATATGCTTCCTTATCTACGGGAACAAACATGTCATGTCCATCTTATGCTTTTGATACGAGAATATGAATTCTCACATCATCTCTAGACTCACATTCACCATGATCTTCACCGAAATCCTCTCTTTCCATGTGTACCTTTGAATACTCTTGTTGCATCTGCAAATATAACAACAAACATGTTAGGAAAAACAATATTTATGCTCTCCATGGCATGCTACATCAAGCCATGATCTATTTTGTTGCTACAAATTTTCTTTTCTGAAGTTGATTCTCACTCAACCTTCCTTTACTCCTCTAATATAGACACTTTACCATCGCATTGTCAACTTCCTCATGTTGGTTCCAATCCAGCAGAACTGTCACCCACTCAAAAATGTCATTCGTTGCTGCATTAATTTCACCAAACTTGATATTGTTGTACTTTTTCATTATGTGCATATTCCTTGTCTTCTCATAACATCTCCATCTCTTTTTCCTTCTTCTCCAAGTGTTCTACCCCTTTTCTCCTTAGACATTAATTTTCACTTAATTTTCCCCATGGGTTTTCCTTTCAAGCTTATAGCACCCAACATCTTGTGAAACACACATTCTTGTGAGCTTGACCATCTCACAACCTTCTTCAATATTTCTGCTACTATCATTGCTTCACATTTATCCTGGAACATGTATTTAAATGCAACATTCCTTTTTGGTCCTTCACATTCTGTTAAATCAAGCAATGCTACTGGGGACATACCTTCAACAACAAGCTTCTTGGTGCAACCACTTTTCTAGACAATGTCTTCAAATATGAACATGCCTTTATGTACATCATATTCTTTATCCCTCAATTGTTGCACCCTTCCATTTCCTTGTTGTAAGGTGTATTCTTCAGCTTCTTCAGGGGAATTCTTCATAGTATCAAATCTTGTCACAACTCCTTTTTCCAAGTTGTTTCTGGTCATTGGATGTGTCTTCCTGGAGTTCATCTTTCACCTCGTTAACCCTTCCAATTTTCTCATGGAAAATAATTCTCTCCTTTCTATCATCAACAAAGTAATCCTGGTCCTCTCCCACAACATCATTGTCACTTGGAATCCAATCTAAATTCTCTTGCATCAATTTTGCTACAAATTATTTCTTTATTTCCTCTTGGGCTTCAATAAAATTTAACTCAATCTCTTCACTTGGGAACTCTTGGGAAATCATCGTTTCCTTATCATTTGAATCTTCATAACATGTATGGTTATCTTCAACAACATCCTCTTGAGCGTCTCCATCCCTTTTGGGATATGAAATCTTCTCTCTCACGGTGTCATCTTCGACCCTTGTATCATCACCAACCTAATGACATGCAAGGTCATCTTTTTCATTGCTTTCTTTTACACCTACAAAAACAACAAAACCATTACATGATACATGGACTTATTGAGTTTCTGGTTGAACTCCCGACCTCCATTCCTCTTCATCCAATCTACTCAACATCGATGGTGCACATTCTTCCTCATTTTCTTCTTCTTCTTTCGAGCAGCATACAATCGTAGGTCCTTCATCCCTTCTTAGATCATCTTCACCAATACCCAAACTTCGGTTTTCTTCATTCTTCTTGACCTCTTCAATCCTTAGAGGTATCCTAGAAAAAATTCTCTCAAGGCTTCAATGCAGACTACTGTAATATCTAATTCCTTGACACTTCTTGATTACTTGAATCCAAATGCACAGGTTTCCTGTTGGGCTTGCTTTCCAAAGCATCCAAACTTTCTTTCAAGAAGTCCACCAACTACTTCTCCATTATGTTATCCTCTACCATCTTCTTTTTCTGATGGATTCTTGCTAGGCTCTCAACCATGTCCTTTAGTTCTTCGATTCCATTCATTTCCTCGTCTCTTAGGGTTCCTTTCTTACCCATTCTTGCCATCAAAATTCAATTTTTTTAATTTTCCTTTGCAATTTGTCACTTGTAGAATTCTACCATTCTTTAATCTTCTCCGCAATTGTTCTTGATTGTATTAGTTCTTCTAGTTTGTTGATTATGTAGTTACCTTGGCTCCCCTTTCCTCCTCAAGGCATTACTTTTTGTGGTTATATATTCACACGCTCGCCTCGTAGTCTTAAATTCATACTACTGGTTACAAAGTACGTTTCCAACATTATCTCCCATGAGCTCCACTTCTAGCAATCAAACTTGTTGAAACAACCTTTGCCCGGGTCTTCCACAACCACAATTTCTACCCGGAACAATTTCTCATGGAATCAATTCCACATGAGCTAAATAACTCTCTAATAATTTTGTAATTCTTCTCTATTGAGAATTGAACCTTTGTTCTACTAGTATTTTTCTTGTTTCCACAACCTAGAGATGAAACTATCTCTAATACCACTTGATGTAGTTAGGTAGCATGTAACTCTCTTCTATAGGTTTACACACCTCTCTTCCCATCAATTGCACAAATACAACTATTTCTTTTCCAAATAACAGAGATGTAAATAATTGCATAAATGAAACTACCAAATTCAGACCAATAAAAAGAAATTACAAAGAAGAAATAGGATGTTGTCTTTATTGAAATTTATCATACTTTATTATTTGGAAACAAAGAATAAAAGTTTCAGTTGCTTGCTTATACAGAAAATTGATTGTCAATCACAAATTTGGCATTCTACAACAATCTGAATTGACTCTCCTTCCTCAATTGTTGGATCAACTTTGACAAGATGAATTTAAACACAACCGTTGAGTTGAACAAAGCCTCCTCAAAAGAAACCCAAAAGATGGATGCTTGTAACTATTCCTCTCCCATTCCATGTGGCAAGCTGATATGCGTCCATGTGTGTGCCCTAAAGGAAGATTTCATGCATCCAAGGCCAAAAACGACATCTCAAACCAATACACTAGGAAGCTTTCATGCATATGAGGCCAAAAATAACATCTCAACCCAATACACTAGGAATCTTTCATGCACTAGGAATGAATCATGAGACCTTGGATATGGTTGGGGGAGTAAACATAAGCTGTGGAACTTGAAGGCAGATTCTAGGCATTTAAGGTCAAGAACATCACCTTAAATTAAAACACCACAAATGATTTCCTTAGGATATTCTTTTCCTTAGAGTGGGGATATGGTTACAATTAGGAGTTTTTGAGCTCTATATATGGGTGTAAGGATGTTAACCATGGTTGGTTGAGGAAATTAATTAGGTATTAGGCTCATAAGGCATATTCAAGGGATCAAGCTCAATGAATGATACCTTGACCCACCACAAAGACTATTTAAGGGGACATTTGGCCTTTAAGTGGGGATATAGGAACCATTAAAAGTTTCAAGCACTAGGTATCAGTCTTGGTGCCTTAGACATGGTTAGGAATGATACCCAAGCCTTAGTCCTTAAATAAAGCTTATAGGAATCTATGGTGAAGGAGAACATGTTAAACCCGTAATAAATGATCTTTCCAAGGTATGCTTGATCTCTAAGTGTGGGAAATTGGTATGATTAGGATATTTTCAACAATAAGTATGGATCTCGAGGCCCTAGATATAGTTAAGGGAATGAACCCGTGCTTTAGGCTCCAAAGGAAGATTTTAAACATCTAGGGTCAAGAACATTGACTCAAACCACTACACATGACCTCTCAAGGGCATGATGCTTTTCCTTTGAGTGGGGATATGATGCCATCTCTATTATTTTTTAGCAATAAGGACAGGCCTTAGGGCTCTAGACATGGTCAAGGGAGTAAATGTGGGCCTTAGTTACTAAAGAAATCTTCTAGGATATTTCCTAGTTACCATGTTTGGGGAAACTCATCCCATCCTCTCATCAAATCTTGTCAATCATGACCTCAAAATATCTTGGTCCTACATGCAAGATAATATTTTTCCTACATGCATGATGGTAAATTGGTGCCCATTATGAGATTTTATTGACACTATGGATGATCCTTGCGAGGCATGCCTTGGTATAAGATTGATAAGGACTTTGTGATGGTTTTGGATTGTGTGCAAGGTCATGATTTGTAAAAGACTCTTTTAGTCCCTAAGAAATTGGCGTGGGACAAATATTCATTTACAGAGAAACCTCAATATCTTGGCTTCTAATGGGGGAAGGTCAGGTCTAGACACAATTGAATGTACTGAATAATGATAGTATTATGTACCTTTGACAAAGCATAGTGTTATCGTTTTGACTATTAAAACCTCCAAAATCTTTCAACATTGTTGAATACATATTGAAATCATGTTTATACATAATGGATGATTCCAACTAAGATCGTGCACCAATAATTTTATTAGAATTTGACATAATTATATCAAACTCTAAACTAGAAAGATTTAACATATGTAAATATTAACCTAGCATGTACATCATTAATAAGTAGCTCATATAAACCAAAATTAAAATATACAATCATTATTAGAGTGTGAACATCGTCTTTATCTACACATACATTATTATATTTTCATTAATCTTGTTTTTCCTTTTCTTAAGAAATCTCCAACTTAGGGTTTCTCTAAATGAAGTGATGATGTAAGCACCTAAATTCTACACTATCTTAAAATAAAACAATCTTCAAGTATGGTGCACTCAATTCAACATTGACGATTTTGTTAGTGTAGATTACTTTATCACACTCTCCTATATTTAACTAGGTTATACCTTAACTTCTATAACATGCATTAATTCTTTTTCTAAAGAAATACGATCTCTTATATTTAACTAGGTTATACCTTAACTTTTATAACATGCATTATTTTTTTCTAAAAAAAATATAAATTAAATAAATTATTTATCTTTTCTCAAAAAAAAAGATTATTGATCTTTTTAGAATTGTTTAACCTTAAAATCACTCTCTATATCAACTTAATCTAAATCTTAGCAACTTTATTTCTTAATAGACATTTAGTTAAATAATTGATTTAACTACCTTTATCTTTATTATACTTGCCTCAGGCAGGTATATTGTAATCGATTGTAAGTCAAACTCTTTTGACTTTGGTATTAGTTGGTGTCTTTTGATGCAGCTATAAAAAATTAAAACCTGTTTTGCAAAGTATGACTTAGGGATTTGTAAAAAAAAAAATTTTAATTTTGTTAAAACACTATTTTGTAAACAGCTGATTGGTGGATAGAAGATGATGTAAGCTTTGGAATTTGGTCTCTGGATTTGAGTTGACATGTGGCAAGATGATGTCATAATAATAAAATTAAAAAAATCAAAATTATATCCCATTGCCATCTGGGCTCATGCCTCCTGCTGCCGCCGCTGCCGCTGCCGTGTGGACCGTGGCGCCTACCAGCAATATATGCAATTAGAAATTTAATGAAGGATGCGATATATATGTAAATTGCAGTGTTAGCTGCTTGGTTTCGATTGAAGTACCCGTACATTGCAATCGGTGCACTCTCATCCTCAGCTCCTATTTTGTATTTCGATAACATTACTCCTCCAGATAGTTTTCACAACACTGTGTCTCAAGATTTCAAGGTATAAATTTCCTAATCATGAAAACAATGCATTCTGAGTAGGTTTTGTAATTTTATTGTTATTCTGATACAATATGAATTCTTAATTTGCATGGCAGAGTGAAAGTGAGAACTGCTTCAATGTGATCAAAACTTCCTGGAATGTGATTGATGAGATGTCATCAACTCCTGAAGGCTTGAAATCTCTGAGAAATGCTCTCAAAATTTACCAGTACCGACACTGAATCTCTATGAAATGCATGCCTTTGTTCTATGGATCATACATACAGCTGATAGGGGCATGAAATTACATGTAGTTTGAATCATGTATATTTTAACATAAGAAACCGTTCTTGTTTCAGATCAACTAGCGATAGTGATATTGCTGGGAATTTGGATGGGTGGTTGTATGATGCTTATTACAACGCTGCCATGACAGATTATCCAGTTGCGGCCAACTTTGTTCAGCCTTTGCCAGCGTTTCCTGTGAAGCAAGTAATTGCAGTAGCCTTCTTAATTTGCATGAGTAGATTTAAGAAAATTGATATAGCTTTTTATAATCTCTTTAAATTGTTTTGTTGCCCCTATAATAACAGATGTGCAAGGCAATAGATAATCCCTCTGGCGGTACAGACCTCCTCAGTCGATTATATGGTGCAGTAAACGTTTATTATAACTACACTGGGAGCAGTTCTTGCTTTGATTTGAACTCGAGTGATCCGCATGGAGAGTCTGGCTGGTCATTTCAGGTTGAATATTGTTCACTGGTTATTTTTTTTTTTTGGGCAAAATCCTTAGTAACTGTACAGATGGTTGTATGAAATTAGTTAAATTTCTAGCAATATTAATGGCATCCATAGTTTCCAGGTTCAATGGCATCTCAAATGGGCTGGACACAATCTTAAAAATAATTCATCCATTGTGCTGCAGGCTTGTACAGAAATGGTAATGCCCATGGCTGACAATCCAGAGAAAAGTACGTTTCCTAATTCGACATTCGACTACGAGGGGTTTGTGAATTCTTGTGAAAAAGGCTATGGAGTTCAACCTAGACGCCATTGGATAACCACTCAATACGGTGGACATGTAACTTTCTGCAACTCTGCAATTTTCCTTCCATACAAAACAATGACATATAGAAAGAGAGATCGCCTCTGATAACATACTGATTTAAATAATTTTTTGTGCAGCACATTAAGAGGGTTCTTAAGAATTTTGCGAGCAACATAATATTTTTTAATGGATTGCGAGATCCATGGAGTGGTGGAGGGTAAGATGATTTTTATTTTCAAATTTCATTGCATTTTTCAAAGTCAGAAAGCAACAGTAGTTTTATCTGTGGGTATATTGCAGGGTTTTGGAGGACATAAACAAAAGCGTAGTCGCCATTGTTGCAAAAGAAGGTAAATTAGGGTTTACTGATTTTGGTTAACAGTAAAGAATAACAATAAAGAATCAGAGATACAGGGTATCACATAATGACGTTCTATTCAAATTACTTAATTTCAATTTATACCAAGGATTAAGAAAATAATTAATCTTGCACAAATTTGTTTTTAGCAATTTACTTACACTGTAACAAATGTTATAATAATTTTTTCCTTATATATAGTTAAAA